>JASVEL010000367.1:0-155213 GCA_032618575.1 Nicotiana noctiflora | reverse complement strand
GAAATTCCGCTTCTGCGGATCCGCTTCCGCGACATTTTGTCGCTTCTGCGAAGCCCAGGCCTGGCTGGCCCATTCCGCTTCTGCGAGCCTAAAGTCGCTTCCGCGAGGCCGCTCCTGCGGACAAAGGTCCGCTCCTGCGGAACTCTCCGCTCCTACGAACAAAAGTCCGCTTCTGCGGACTCGCCTAAGCGGAGGCTTGTCCGCTTCTGCGAAATTCCCCACTCGTCTCCTGACCGCTTCTGCGGTCCCCATCCTCGCACCTGCGAGGCCGCTCATGCGGACAATGGACCGCCCCTGCGCTCCAGTCCGCTTCTGCGCTCCAATTCCGCTTCAGCGGATTCGCCTCTGCGGTTCTATTTCCGCAGGGGCGAAAACAACAGAGGCAGAATTCCCTAACCTGCAATTTCCATGATTTTTTTCTCCCGCTTAACCATCCGAAACCACCCCGAGGCCCCCGGGATCTTATCCAAACACACCAACACATCCTAATACCTTATTCGAACTTGTTCCAATCCTCAACACACGTCTAACAACATCAAAACCCAAAATTCACATCGAATTCAAGCCTAAATTTCTTAAAACTTTTCGAATTACACATTCGATCTAAAACCCGATCAAACGACTTCCGAATGACCTGAAAATTTGCGGACATATCCAAAATAACATGACGAAGCTACAGAAATTGTCGGAATTCCATTCCGACCCCGGATCAAAATCTCACCTATCGTTCGGATTCGCCAAAATTTCAACCTTCGGCATTTCAAGCCTAATTGAGCTACGGACCTCCAAAATACATTCCGAACGCGCTCCCAACCCCGAAATCACCTAACGGAGCTAATGGAACCATCAGATTTCCATTCCGAGATCCTCTTAACACTGTTCCGGCTACGGGCCATTTTCTAGCTTCAAAGCTCTTATTTGGGGACTAAGTGTCCCAAAATTCTCAAATTTTCAGAACCGACTCTCCCGGCAAACCACAATAGTAGAAATGAACTTAGGGGAACAGTTAAATTAGGGATTGGGGCGTAATTTTCTAAAACGACCGGTCGGGTCGTTACATCTTCCCACACTTAAAGATTCGTTCGTCCTCGAACGAGCATAGAAAACATACCTGGAGTGGTGAAGAGATGAGGGTATTGGTTGCGCATATCCTGCTCGGTCTCCCAAGTCGCCTCCTTGACTGGCTGACCCCGCCACTGAACCTTTACTGAAACGATGTTCTTTGACCTTAGCTTCTTGACTTGCCTGTCTAGAATGGCCACTGGCTCCTCGACATAAGACAAATCCTCGTCTAGCTAAACAAAAGTGAAATCCAACACATGCGACGGGTCATCATGGTATCTCCGGAGCATAGAGACATGAAATACGGGATGGACTCCGGCTAGGCTGGGAGGTAAGGCCAACTCGTAAGCAACCACCCCAACATGCCTTAGAATCTCAAAAGGGCCAATAAATCTAGGACTCTGCTTTCCTTTCTTCCCAAACCTCATAACGCCCTTCATGGGCGAGACTCGAAGTAGAACACGCTCGCCAACTATAAAAGCCACATCGCGAACCTTCTTGTCCGCATAACTCTTTTGTCCAGACTGGGCTGCACGAAGTCTGTCCTGAATTACCTTGACCTTGTCCATAGCATCCTGAACCATATCAGTACCTAGCAACCTGGCCTCGCCCGGCTCAAACCAACCCACGGGAGACCTGCACCTCCTACCATATAGGGCCTCGTACGGTGCCATTTGAATGTTGGACTGATAGCTATTTTTATAAGCAAACTCCGCCAGTGGCAAGAAGTGATCCCATGACCCTTCAAACTCAACCACGCATGCACAAAGCATATCCTCCAAAATCTGAATAGTGCGGTTAGATTGTCCATTCATCTGGGGGTGAAATGCCGTGCTCGGCTCCACCCGAGTACCTAACTCCTACTGCACGGCTCTCCAGAACCGTGAAGTGAACTGAGTGCCTCTATCTGAAATGATGGAAACTGGAATACCATGCAGCCGAACTATCTCCTTGATATAGATCTCCGCCAATCGCTCCGATGAATAAGTAGTGCTCACCGGTATAAAATGGGCGGACTTGGTCAGCCGATCCACAATAACCCAAATAGAATCAAACTTCCTAATAGTCCGTGGAAGCCCAGATACAAAGTCCATGGTGATGCGCTCCCATTTCCACTCTGGAATCTCAATCCGCTGCATCAATCCACCCGGACGCTGATGCTCATACTTCACCTGCTGGCAGTTGAGGCATCTGGAAATATAATCAACTATATCCCTCTTCATCCGCCTCCACCAGTAGTGTTGTCTCAAGTCTTGATACATCTTCGCGGCACCCGGATGGATGGAATACCGCGAGCTGTGGGCCTCTGCTAGAATCAGCTCTCGAAGATCATCTATATCGGGCACACAGATACGCCCCTGCATCCTCATAACTCCGTCATCCCCAATGGTAACATCTTAAGCATCACCACGCCGAACTCTATCCTGAAGGACAAGCAAATGAGGGTCGTCGAACTGACGCTCCCTGATGCGATCAAATAGAGAAGACCGAGAAACCACACAGGCTAGAACCCGGCTGGACTCCGAAAGATCCAGTCTAACAAACTGCCTGGCCAAAGCCTGAACATCCATCGCCATTGGCCTCTCCGAAGCTGGTAGATATGCTAAACTCCCCAAACTCTCTGCCCGACGACTCAAGGCATCAGCAACCACATTAGCCTTGCCCGGATGATAGAGAATAGTAATATCATAGTCCTTCGGTAGTTCCAACCATCTCCTCTGACGCATATTCAGGTCCTTCTGCTTAAGCAAGTGCTGCAAGCTCCGGTGATCAGTGTAGATCTCAGAAGGAACCCCATATAAATAATGACGCCAAATTTTCAAGGCGTGAACAATGGCGGCTAGCTCCAAATCATGAACAGGGTAATTCTTCTCATGCACCTTCAGCTGTCTCGACGCGTAGGCAATCACCCTACCGTCCTGCATCAATACCGCACCGAGTCCAACTCGCGAGGCATCACAATATACAGTATAGGACCCCGAACCTGTAGGCAACATCAATATAGGGGCCGAAGTCAAAGCTGTCTTGAGCTTCTGAAAGCTCGCCTCACACTCGTCTGTCCACTGAAAAGGGGCACCCTTTTGGGTCAATCTAGTCATAGGTGCTGCAATCGAAGAGAACCCCTCTACGAAACGACGGTAATAGCCCGCCAAACCAAGGAAACTACGAATCTCAGTAGCGGAGGAGGGTCTGGGCCAACTCTGCACGGCCTCCACCTTCCTCGGATCTACTCGAATACCATCACTCGACACCACGTGGCCCAAAAATGCCACTGAGCTCAACCAGAATTCACATTTAGATAACTTGGCATAAAGTTGCTTCTCCCTCAGAATCTGAAGCACTATTCTCAAATGCTGCTCGTGCTCTTCCCGACTCCGGGAGTATACTAGAATATCATCAATGAAGACAATCACGAACGAGTCCAGATAAGGCCTGAACACACTGTGCATCAAATGCATAAAGGCTGCTGGGGCATTAGTCAACCCAAAAGACATCACGAGGAACTCATAGTGACCATACCGGGTCCTGAAGGCAGTCTTCGGGATATCTGGCTCCCGAATCTTCAGCTGGTGATACCCGGAGCGCAAATCAATCTTAGAAAACACATGTGCGCCCTGTAACTGGTCAAATAAATCATCAATACGGGGCAAAGGATACCGGTTCTTCACTGTAACCTTATTCAGCTGACGATAGTCAATACACATACGCATAGAACCGTCCTTTTTCTTCACAAACAATACAGGAGCACCCCAAGGCGAGACACTCGGTCGAATAAAACCCTTGCCCAATAACTCCTATAACTGATCCTTCAACTCCTTTAATTCCGGAGGAGCCATACGGTACGATGGAATAGAAATGGGCTGAGTGCCCGGCAACAAGTCAATAGCAAAGTCAATATCTTTGTCGGGAGGCATGCCCGGAAGATCAGCTGGAAATACATCAGCAAAGTTACGTACCACATGAACAGAATCAATAGAGGGAGTGTCAACACTGACGTCCCGCACATAGGCTAGATAAGAAGCACACCCCTTCTCAACCATACGCTGAGCTCTGAGAAAGGAAATAACACGGCTGGGGGTGTGATCTAGATTACCACTCCACTCAATACGTGGAATGCCTGGCATAGCCAACTTCACGGTCTTGGCGTGACAATCAAGAATAGCATAGTGGGGCGACAACCGGTCCATGCCCAGAATAATATGGAAATCAACCATACCGAGCAATAAAAGATCATATCTGGTCTCAAAACCACAAATGGTAACCAAACACGACCGATATACGCGGTCCACTACCAAAGAATCACCCACCGGAGTGGAAACATAAATGGGGGCACTCAAAGAATCCCGAGGCACACCCGGATGAGAAGCAAAGTAAGAAGACACATATGAAAAAGTGGAACCAGGGTCGAATAGAACCGATGCCTCCCTGTGACTAACCATAATAATACCTGTGATAACAGAGTCAGATGCAACAGCCGCAGCGCGATCAGGAATAGCATAGAATCTGGCCTGTCCCCCCTCTCGAGGGCGGCCTCTGGAACCCTGACCCCCGCCCCTGGATGGCTGGGCAGGTGGAGTGGCAGCTGGGGCTGGAATGATAGCCTGCTGGCCCTGAGAACCACGCGGATGTTGTGATGACTGATGAGGGGCTCCTCTCCTGCGCCTGGGGCACTCCCTAACCAGGTGGCGAGTATCCCCGCACTCAAAACAAGCTCTGGGAGGACACGGTGGCTGTGACTGATCGGCCTCACCCCTACTAGTCTGACCCCTGGAAGGACCCCGCGCAGGAGGTGCACTGGAAACAGGGGGAGCATAATAAGGCTCCTGAGGTGCTGGAAGACCTGGAGTACTACCGGCTGCGGGCAATGCTGAATGAACTGGTCGGCCGGAATAACCCCTGCCAAAACGACCGACTGATAAAGTGCGGGCACCGGAGAAATGGCCCGACTCACGAGACCTCTTGGCCTCTCTCTCTCTCCGCTCTCTAGGGAGCATACTCTCGATCCTCTTGGCAATGCTAACTGCCTGCTGATAAGATATATCTGTCTCAAGCTCTCTGGCCATGCCGGATCGGATAGGCGGAACAAGGCCCTCAATAAATCTCCGCACTCGCTCCCGAACCGTGGCTACCAAAGCCGGTGCATGCCTGGCTAGACGGGTGAAACTGATAGCATACTCCGATACTGACATGGAGCCCTGTCGCAACCGCTCAAACTCCGAGCGCCAAGAATCCCTAAGGCTCTGTGGAACAAACTCCCTCAAAAACAGATCTGAAAACTGCGTCCAAGTCAATGAAGCAGACTCCTCCGGACTATCCAACTCATACGTGCGCCACCAATCATAAGCGGCCCCACGAAACTGAAAAGCAGTGAAGGAAACCCCGCTGGTCTCCACAATCTCCATAGTACGAAGAATACGATGACACTCCTCCAGAAAACCCAATGCATCATCTGAAGCTAAACCACTAAATACTGGAGGGTCATATTTCTTGAACCTCTCCAATTTACGCTGCTCGTCCTCAGAGGCAGCTGGTCCACCTCCGGGCTGTGCTAGAGCAGCAGGAGGCATAACCAAAATATCTAGAACCTGTCCCACTGGCACACGCTGCTCCGGTGTAACGGCTGCGGGAGTCTGGGCCCCTCCCCCGGCCCGAGATGTAGCTGCAACAAGAGGAAGCAGTCCTGCCTGGGCTAAAGTGGTATACATACTCATGAACTGAGCCAGGGTCTCCTGTAGTGCTGGAGTAGTAGCAGCTGTAGTCGATGTACCAGGTGCCTGCGTTCCAACCTGGTCTACCTGTGGCACCTCAGCGGCAGCGCGCGAGGGTGCTGTGGCTGCACCTCAGGCGTGTCCTCGTCCTCTACCTCGGCCCCGGCCTCTGACGGCAGCAACAGGGGGCGCGAGTACCTGATCGTCGCGAGTAGCTCGTGTCCTCACCATCTGTGAGAGAATAGAAATTAATAGTTTAGATTTTTGATGCCAAAAATGTCGCACGACAAGGAATCCAAAAGAAATGAAGAGTTTCCTAAACGGTTACATAGCCCCTCATAGATAAATACAGACGTCTCCGTATCGATCAGCGAGACTCTAAGTAACCGGTCTATGTCCCGTGACTCCTATTAACCTAGAGCTCTGATACCAACTTGTCACGACCCTAGTTCACTATGACGACCCAAAGGGTCATCACTTATTTAATTAATCATTTCGAGCTTCTGAGGCCTTGAAAACCTCATTCTATGTTGCCTCGATTTACGTGCACGGTCCGAGTATGTAGCCGGAAAGATTTTGTGATAGAAAATATGAATTCTATGAGAAATTTGGATAAAAATGATATTAATATTGATATGGTTGACTTCGGTCAACATTTTTGGTAAACGGATCCGGACTCGAGATTTGATGGTCCCGAGAGGTCCGTAGGAAAATATGGGACTTGGACATGCGTCCGGAGTCGAATTCGAGGCCTAGAGCCCAAGTTATGAATTTTTATGTGAAATTGTTTTTGATGTAATTATTAAAGGAAATAAATTAATTGACCTTGGTATCGGGCTCGTATTTTGGTTCCGACGCCCGGTACAAGTCTTAAATATTATATATGTGATTTCTGTAAAGTTTGGTGACATTTGGATGTCGTTTGAGATGTTTTGGACCTTGAGTCCCAAGTTTGAAAGTTTTGAAAACTAAAGGTATGAAAATCATGCATTTGAGGCTTGATTTGATGAAAACGAGATGATATTGGCGATGTGATCGCACGAACAAGTTCATAATGTGTTTTTGAGGTTATGTGCATATTTGGTTTGGAGCCCCGAGGGCTCGGGTGAACTTTGGATAGGCCACGAGATCAATTTTTCATGTTAGAAGTTGCTGTCTGCAACTGGTTCGCAAATGCGAACTCCCCCCTATTGTGCCTGTGTTCGCAAATGCGAACAATAGTTCGCAAATGCGAACTTGACCCTACTGTGCCTGTGTTCGCAAATGCGAACTATAGTTCGCAAATGCGAACTCGACACTATTCTGCCTGGGTTCGCAAATGCGAACAATAGTTCGCAAATGCGAACCTCCCCATATTTAGCCTGTGTTCGCAATTGCGAACTTCCCAGTTTTGCCTTGGCTTCGTAAATGCGAAGAAATGTTCGCAAATGCGAACTTCCCAGCCTTAGCTTATTTTTCAAACTCCAGAAATTGGTCGGGGTTCGCAATTGCGAACCCATGTTCGCAAATGCGAACACAGAGACCTGAAAAACACGAATTTCAGTCATTTCTTCACATTTTACAAAAACAAAACACCCATTTGCGATTCTTCAAGGATTTCTTCTTCATCAAAACGATTGTAAGTCACTTTTTACTTAATTCTTTCAATTCCTAACATCATTAAACATGTTTTTCATAAGAAATCAATGATTTTCATGGTAGAATTCTTGTTTTTGTTAGAAAATAGGGTTTTTCATAAATTGGGGAATTGGACCTCGAATTGAGGTCCGATTTTGAAACAAATCATATATATGAACTCGTGGGCGGATGGGTAACCGGATTTTGGTCCTAACCCCGAGTTCCGACCATGTGGGCCCGGGGTTGAAATTCACTATTCATGGCAGAATGTTGTAAAAGTGGTATTTGGTCTTAAGAATTAGTTTGTTGAGTAGAAGTGATGATATTAAATCAATTGTATATAGATACGGTTGGATTGGAGCCAAATTGAAAGAAAAGACATTTCCACGGATTGAATTGTTCATAAGCATTCGAGGTAAGTGTTTGTTCTATCCTAGCTTGAGGGAATAGGATTATGTGTTATGTGTTATGTGATCGAGTGCGGTGTATGGGTTGTGGTGACGAGCATCCATACACTGGCGTCTAGTATGACCGTGAGTCGTTGGAAAATAATTATTTTGAGATATATTACAGATGAATTGTTATTGTTCTCCCTTATTGGGACTTGTTGTGAAGATAAACATTGATTGCCCTTGATGGGACGGTTTATGAATTACTATTTCCTTCTTTGCCCTTAAGCTGTGATTGTTATTTGGGTGAGGAAGAGTGATAATGCACGAAGGGTGATGCCGTGCCATGTTTATTTATTTATGCACGAAGGTTAATGCCGTGCCTTGTTATTGAACCATGTACGAAGGATCATGCCGTACTTATGGATGTGAGGATGAGAGTAAAAGCACGAAGGGTGATGCCGTGTACTTTATTTGTTTATTTGGTGAGGATGAGAGTAAAAGCACGAAGGGTGATGCCGTGCAATTGCTTGCTATTCCTTGACTTGATATTACTTGTTTTTCCATTATATTTTATTTGGGTGATGCCGTGCAACTAATTGCCATTCCTTGACTTGATATTACTTGTTTTTCCATTATATTTTATTTGGGTGATGCCGTGCAACTAATTGCCATTCCTTGACTTGATATTACTTATGTTTCCATTATACCTTGTTTTTCCTTGTGAACTTATTTGATTGTTATTTGGGTGAGGAAGAGTGATAATGCACGAAGGGTGATGCCGTGCCATGTTTATTTATTTATGCATGAAGGTTAATGCCGTGCCATGTTTATTTATTGATTATGCACGAAGGATCATGCCGTTCCATATTATTGAACCATGTACGAAGGATCATGCCGTACTATGTATGTGAGGATGAGAGTAAAAGCATGAAGGGTGATGCCGTGTACTGTTTGCTATTTCTTGAATTGATATTACTTGTGTTTACATTACACTTTGTTTTTCCTTGTGAAATTATTAACTGTGGTTAATTGTTGAATTCGTTAAGATATTCCTTATTGTGTTAATACTTGATTATTTCTTGTTATTTTGTGGTACACATATATATATATATTGAATTGCACAAGTTGATGTGGGTGTCTGGTCCTAGGCTTGTCACTACTTCGCCGGGATAGGCCAGGCACTTACCAGCACATGGGGTCGGTTGTGCTGATACTACACTTCTGTGCGTTTTTGCACAGGTGTCCAGGTTACGATCAGGAGCAACAGCAGCAGTAAATAGATTGCGTGGGAGTTGATCATATTTGAGACCGAGGTAGCTTGCAGACGTCCGCAGGCCCGTCGTCTCTTTCTTTATTTATGTTATTAGCTGTAGTCTCTTTGTTCCGAGACAAACAGAATTATGTTATATTTCCTTGAGACTTTTATGTGTAGTATTCCATAGTAGTTTGTGAGTTGGTGACTCCACGTCTTGGGTAGAGGATTTCAGTATGATTTTCACCTTATGATCTGTTATTTCCATTTCGATAAAGTAATCCGCATTTATTTAATTAAAAATTGTGTTAAAAACAGGATAGTATGAATACAGTGGCTTGCCTAGCTACCACGAGTAGGCGCCATCACGATCCCGATGTTGGGGGAAAATCCGGGTCGTGACAAGTTGGTATCAGAGAGCTCTAGGTTACATAGGTCTCACCACTCACGAACAAGCTTAGTAGAGTTTGAGAGGTAGGTACGGAGACGTCTGTACTTGTCCTCCAGAGTCTATTGAGTTAGGAAAAAGTCTCTCGTTTGTTCTTTCTTGTCGTGCGACTTGTTCCTCAATTACTGATTGAATTTCTATTCTGGTCCTTTCGCAGATGGTAAGGACACGCACTTCTTCGTCCGCTGACCAGCAGCCTGAGCCCCAGACAGCTCCTGTGAGGGGCAGGGGCCAAGGCCGTATCAGAGGCCGTGGTAGGGGTAGAGCTCAGCCTCAGGCAGCTACCCCAGAGGTGGAGCCTCATATTGAGATTGAAGAGGAGGTTCCGGTTCCAGCAGCTCCAGTGGGCCCAGCTCAGGTCCCAGGAGAGGCTTTGATTACCCCGGATCTCCGGGATGCTTTGGTCAGAATAGCGGGATTTATGGATAGCATTGCCAGAGCGGGTTTATTATCAGTTGCCCCAGCCACTTCTCAGGCTGGAGGAGGGGCCCAGACTCCTGTTGCTCATACTCGGAGCCGGTGGCTCCTCGGCCTCGAGCACCGATGGTCGGCCAGCGTGGCCGCTCGGTCGGGTACCGCGGCTCGTGCGGCGATGGAGCGGCCATGACTTACGATTCGTTATGGAGGCTTGATCGGTCTTCCAAGCTATTTACCACTACATTCGGTGGAGCCGCATCAGAGGATCCTCGGGACTTCTTATTCGGTTGCCATGAGATTCTCAAGACTATGGGGATCGTGGAGACAAACGGAGTTGATTTATGTACCTTCAGACTTGCAGGATCCGCCAAGACTTGGTGGAGAGATTATTGCCTGACTCGACCAGCAGGGTCCCCAGCTCTATCATGGGACCGGTTTGCGGAACTATTTATGGAGAAGTTTCTCCCTGCTACTCGGCGGGATTTACTTCGGAGGCAGTTTGAGCGCCTCCATCAGGGCACTATGACAGTTACACAGTATGAGACGAGATTTATTGACTTGGCTCGTCATGCGGTGGTGATACTTCCCACGGAGCGGGAGAGGGTCCGCAGATTTATAGATGGGCTTAATCGGCCGATTAGACTCCAGATGGCTATGGGCGTGGGGAGTGACATATCATTTCGGGAGGCAGCCAATGCAGCATGCAGAGTTGAGATGGCTCTTGCTAGGGGAGGCGGTTATTCTTCGGATAAGAGGCCTCGTCATTCGGGTAGGTTTGGTGCTTCTTCCTCTGGTAGCAGAGAATCCTTTGATAGAGGCCGGTCCTCCGGGCCTTTTCATTCCGCCCGCCAGCCTCGCGGGGTGGATCGGGTGATCGTGGTTCTCGGGGGCATTATTCGGACCGGTCTCCTGTTAATGCTCGGCCTCTTTGAGTGTTCGTGGAGGCCATTCGGTTCGTCAGGGCCACAACCCTATCAGTCCAAGAGTTGCTACGGTTGTGGTGACCCAAGTCATTTTATCAGGAATTGCCCTATAGCAGCGGGCAACTCTCAGCAGCGAGGTCCTCGTCCTATGATTCAGGCCCCAGCTGACCCTCAGCCTGCCCAGCCAGCCAAAGGCGGGGGTAGAGATTTTAGAGGTGGAGGTCGAGACCGTAGAGGTAGAGACCGTCCAGCCAGAGGTAGAGGTCAGCCAGTTGATGGTCATCCTAGAGACGCAGCTCAGAGGGGAGGTGCAGATCCCCGATTCTATGCTTTACCAGCCAGGCCAAAGGCAGAGGCATCAGATGCTGTGATTACAGGTACTATTCTTGTGTGTGGCAGAGGTGCTTCGGTATTATTTGACCCTGGATCTACATATTCCTATGTGTCTTCCTACTTCGCACCGTATTTGGTTGTGCCCAGCTATGCTCTGGATATTCCAGTTTATGTGGCTACGCCAGTGGGTGACACTATTGTAGTCGATCGGGTGCATCGTTCGTGCGTAGTTATATTTGGGGGTCTTGAGACCCGTGTCGATCTGTTGCTCTTGGATATGGTAGATTTTGATGTCATATTGGGGATGGACTGGTTGTCCCCATACCATGCTATTCTTGATTGTCATGCTAAGGCTGTCACCTTAGCCTTGCCAGAATCACCCCGATTAGAGTGGAAGGGTACCTCAAGCCACTCCGTTCGCACTGTTATTTCTTATGTTAAGGCTCGACGTATGGTCGAGAAGGGGTGTCTAGCTTATCTGGCTTATGTTCGTGATTCCGGCGCAGAAGTTCCTTCCATTGAGTCGGTCCCTATTGCACGGGAGTTTCCGGAGGTTTTTCCTTCAGACCTGCCGGGCATGCCACCCGACAGGGATATTGACTTCTGTATTGATTTGGCACCGGGCACTCAGCCCATCTCTATTCCACCCTATCGTATGGCCCCGCCGGAGTTAAAGGAGTTAAAAGATCAGTTGCAGGACCTTCTTGAGAAGGGTTTTATCAGGCCCAGTGTTTCCCCCTGGGGAGCACCTGTATTATTTGTAAAGAAGAAGGATGGCTCGATGCGGATGTGTATTGATTACCGGCAGTTAAACAAAGTGACTATCAAAAATAAATATCCACTGCCGAGGATTGATGATTTGTTTGACCAGCTCCAGGGAGCGAGGGTATTCTCAAAGATAGACTTGAGGTCAGGCTACCATCAGCTGAAGATCAGGGCGGCTGACATTCCTAAGACAGCCTTTCGCACTAGATATGGGCATTATGAGTTCTTGGTCATGTCCTTCGGGTTGACCAATGCCCCAGCAGCATTCATGGAGTTGATGAATCGGGTATTCAAGCCTTACTTAGATCCGTTCGTGATAGTCTTCATAGATGACATCCTGGTGTACTCCCGCAGCCAGGAAGAGCACGAGCAGCACCTCAGAGTGGTTCTTCAGACTCTGAAAGATAACCAGCTATATGCCAAATTTTCTAAATGTGAGTGCTGGCTGAGTTCGGTAGCATTTCTGGGTCACATTGTATCAGTGGAAGGTATTCAGGTAGACCCAAAGAAGATTGAGGCAGTCCAGAATTGGCCTCGACCAGCCGGTGAGGCGAGATACGGAGTTTCTTGGGATTAGCGAGGTTACTACCGTCGTTTTGTAGAGGGGTTTTCTTCAATTGCAGCCCCGATGACCAGGTTGACCCAGAAGGGTGTCTAGTTTCGGTGGTCGAGAGGAGTGTGAGGCGAGCTTTCGAAGCTCAAGACGGCCTTGACCACCGCACCAGTGTTGGTACTACCTACAGGTGCAGGGCCTTATACAGTTTATTGTGACGCATCTCGTACAGGGCTTGGAGCGGTATTGATGCAGGATGGTAAGGTTATCGCTTATGCTT
Source organism: Nicotiana noctiflora (assembly GCA_032618575.1). Taxonomy (NCBI): domain Eukaryota; kingdom Viridiplantae; phylum Streptophyta; class Magnoliopsida; order Solanales; family Solanaceae; genus Nicotiana; species Nicotiana noctiflora. The sequence goes on along the minus strand of JASVEL010000367.1, from coordinate 142,462 downwards.
CGAGGCAGTTAAAGATACATGAGAAGAATTATCCAGTTCATGATCTTGAGTTAGCAGCAGTGGTTCATGCCTTAAAAATCTGGAGGCATTATCTATATGGTGTGACATGTGAGGTGTACACTGATCACAAAAGCCTACAGTACTTGTTCAAACAGAAGGAGTTGAATCTACGACAGCGGAGATGGTTAGAGTTGCTAAAAGACTATGATGTTACTATATTATATCACCCGGGTAAGGCCAATGTGGTGGCCGATGCATTGAGTAGAAAGTATGCCAGCATGGGTAGTCTTGCATATATTCCGGTCAATCAGAGACCATTAGCTCTAGATGTCCAGGCCTTAGCCAACCGGTTCGTGAGATTAGACATTTCTGAGCCTAGCAGAGTGTTAGCCTGCACGGTCGCTCGTTCTTCTTTATTAGAGCGTATCCGTGAGAGGCAATTTGATGATCCTCATTTGCGTGAGTTGAGAGATACAGTACAGCGGGGAGGTGCCACACAGGTAAACCTAGATGATGATGGGGTATTGAAATTGCAGGGTCGAGTTTGTGTGCCCAATGTCGAAGGAATTCGAGAGTTGATCTTAGCAGAGGCCCACAGTTCGCGGTATTCTATTCACCCAGGCGCCGCGAAGATGTACCAGGACTTACGGCAACACTATTGGTGGCGCGGAATGAAGAAAGATATCGTTGCGTATGTCGCTCGGTGTCTAAATTGTCAGCAGGTGAAATATGAGCACCAGAGACCTGGTGGTGTGTTCCAAAGGATTGAAATTCCCGAGTGGAAATGGGAGCGGATCACTATGGACTTTGTTACTGGACTTCCTTTGACTCGGAGGAAATTTGATGCTATTTGGGTCATTGTTGATAGGCTGACCAAATCAGCACACTTTATTCCAGTATCTGTCTCCTACTCGTCGGAGAGGTTAGCGGAGGTTTACATTAGGGAGATTGTTCGTCTCCATGGGGTGCCGGTATCTATTATCTCTGATCGGGGTACGCAGTTTACCTCGCGGTTCTGGAGAGCGGTCCAGCAGGAGTTAGGTACCCAGGTTCAGTTGAGTACAGCATTTCATCCTCAGACGGATGGCCAGTCCGAGAGGACTATTCAGATTCTAGAGGACATGCTTCGAGCTTGTGTTATTGATTTCGGAGGCTCGTGGGACCAGTTTCTGCCATTAGCAGAGTTCGCCTACAATAACAGTTACCAATCTAGCATCCAGATGGCCCCGTATGAGGCGTTGTATGGTAGGCGATGTCGATCACCAGTTGGATGGTTTGAACCGGGAGAGGCTCGGTTGTTGGGTACAGACTTAGTTCGGGAGGCCTTAGATAAGGTCAAGACTATTCAGGAGAGATTGCGTTCAGCTCAGTCTAGGCAAAAGACTTATGCGGATCGTAAGGTTCGAGATGTAGATTTCATGGTTGGTGAACGAGTATTGCTTCGGGTGTCGCCTATGAAGGGCGTGATGAGGTTCGGAAAGAAGGGCAAGCTCAGCCCTAGGTATATTGGTCCATTTGAGATTCTAGATAGAGTGGGAGGGGTGGCTTACAGACTAGCTTTGCCGCCTAGCTTATCAGCCGTGCATCCGGTTTTTCATGTATCTATGCTTCGGAGATACCACGGCGATCCCACACATGTGTTAGACTTCAATACTGTCCAATTGGACAATGATCTATCTTACGAGGAGGAGCGGTTGCCATTCTGGACCGGCAGGTTCGACAGTTAAGGTCGAAGAGTTATCCTTCTGTGCGTGTTCAGTGGAGAGGTCAGCCTCCTGAGGCATCGACCTGGGAGTCCGAGTTTGATATGCGGAGCCGCTACCCACACTTGTTTCCTGACTCGGGTACTTCTTTCTTTTGTCCGTTCGAGGACGAACGGTTGTTTTAGAGGTGGAGATTGTGACGACCCAAAGGGTCATCACTTATTTAATTAATCATTTCGAGCTTCCGAGGCCTTGAAAACCTCATTCTATGTTGCCTCGATTTACGTGCACGATCCGAGCATGTAGCCGGAAAGATTTTGTGATAGAAAATATGAATTCTATGAGAAATTTGGATAAAAATGATATTAATATTGATATGGTTGACTTCGGTCAACATTTTTGGTAAACGGATCCGGACCGAGATTGAATGGTCCCGAGAGGTCCGTAGGAAAATATGGGACTTGGACATGTGTCCGGAGTCGAATTCTGAGGCCTAGAGCCCAAGTTATGAATTTTTATGTGAAATTGTTTTTGATGTAATTATTAAAGGAAATAAATTAATTGACCTTGGTATCGGGCTCGTATTTTGGTTCCGACGCCCGGTACAAGTCTTAAATATTATATATGTGATTTCCGTAAAGTTTGGTGACATTTGGATGTCGTTTGAGATGTTTTGGACCTTGAGTCCCAAGTTTGAAAGTTTTGAAAACTAAAGGTATGAAAATCATGCATTTGAGGCTTGATTTGATGAAAACGAGATGATATTGGCGATGTGATCGCACGAACAAGTTCATAATGTGTTTTTGAGGTTATGTGCATATTTGGTTTGGAGCCCCGAGGGCTCGGGTGAACTTTGGATAGGCCACGAGATCAATTTTTCATGTTAGAAGTTGCTGTCTGCAACTGGTCTGCAGAGTTCGCAAATGCGAACAATAGTTCGCAAATGCGAACTCCCCCCTATTGTGTCTGTGTTCGCAAATGCGAACAATAGTTCGCAAATGCGAACTTGACCCTACTATGCCTGTGTTCGCAAATGCGAGCTATAGTTCGCAAATGCGAACCTCCCCATATTTAGCCTGTGTTCGCAATTGCGAACAATAGTTCGCAAATGCGAACTTCCCAATTTTGCCTTGGCTTCGCAAATGCGAAGAAATGTTCGCAAATGCGAACTTCCCACCCTTAGCTTATTTTTCAAACTCCAGAAATTGGTCGGGGTTCGCAATTGCGAACCCATGTTCGCAAATGCGAACACAGAGACCTGAAAAACACGAATTTCAGTCATTTCTTCACATTTTACAAAAACAAAACACCCATTTGCGATTCTTCAAGGATTTCTTCTTCATCAAAACGATTGTAAGTCACTTTTTACTTAATTCTTTCAATTCCTAACATCATTAAACATGTTTTTCATAAGAAATCAATGATTTTCATGGTAGAATTCTTGTTTTTGTTAGAAAATAGGGTTTTTCATAAATTGGGGAATTGGACCTCGAATTGAGGTCCGATTTTGAAACAAATCATATATATGAACTCGTGGGCGGATGGGTAACCGGATTTTGGTCCTAACCCCGAGTTCCGACCATGTGGGCCCGGGGTTGAAATTCACTATTCATGGCAGAATGTTGTAAAAGTGGTATTTGGTCTTAAGAATTAGTTTGTTGAGTAGAAGTGATGATATTAAATCAATTGTATATAGATACGGTTGGATTGGAGCCAAATTGAAAGAAAAGACATTTCCACGGATTGAATTGTTCATAAGCATTCGAGGTAAGTGTTTGTTCTATCCTAGCTTGAGGGAATAGGATTATGTGTTATGTGTTATGTGATCGAGTGCGGTGTATGGGTCGTGGTGACGAGCATCCATACACTGGCGTCTAGTATGACCGTGAGTCGTTGGAAAATAATTATTTTGAGATATATTACAGATGAATTGTTATTGTTCTCCCTTATTGGGACTTGTTGTGAAGATAAACATTGGTTGCCCTTGATGGGACGGTTTATGAATTACTATTTCCTTCTTTGCCCTTAACTGTGATTGTTATTTGGGTGAGGAAGAGTGATAATGCACGAAGGTTAATGCCGTGCCATGTTTATTTATTGATTATGCACGAAGGATCATGCCGTGCCCCGTTATTGAACCATGTACGAAGGATCATGCCGTACTATGGATGTGAGGATGAGAGTAAAAGCACGAAGGGTGATGCCGTGTACTTTATTTGTTTATTTGGTGAGGATGAGAGTAAAAGCACGAAGGGTGATGCCGTGCAATTGCTTGCTATTCCTTGACTTGATATTACTTGTTTTTCCATTATATTTTATTTGGGTGATGCCGTGCAACTAATTGCCATTCCTTGACTTGATATTACTTGTTTTTCCATTATATTTTATTTGGGTGATGCCGTGCAACTAATTGCCATTACTTTACTTGATATTACTTGTGTTTCCATTATACCTTGTTTTTCCTTGTGAACTTATTTGATTGTTATTTGGGTGAGGAAGAGTGATAATGCACGAAGGGTGATGCCGTGCCATGTTTATTTATTTATGCACGAAGGTTAATGCCGTGCCATGTTTATTTATTGATTATGCACGAAGGATCATGCCGTGCCATATTATTGAACCATGTACGAAGGATCATGCCGTACTGTGGATGTGAGGATGAGAGTAAAAGCACGAAGGGTGATGCCGTGTACTGTTTGCTATTTCTTGAATTGATATTACTTGTGTTTACATTACACTTTGTTTTTCCTTGTGAAATTATTAACTGTGGTTAATTGTTGAATTCGTTAAGATATTCCTTATTGTGTTAATACTTGATTATTTCTTGTTATTTTGTGGTACACATATATATATATTGAATTGCACAGGTTTATGTGGGTGTCTGGTCCTAGGCTTGTCACTACTTCGCCGGGATAGGCCAGGCACTTACCGGCACATGGGGTCGGTTGTGCTGATGCTACACTTCTGTGCGTTTTTGCACAGGTCCAGGTTACGATCAGGAGCAGCAGCAGCAGTAAATAGATTGCGTGGGAGTTGATCATATTTGAGACCGAGGTAGCTTGCAGACGTCCGCAGGCCCGTCGTCTCTTTCTTTATTTATGTTATTAGCTGTAGTCTCTTTGTTCCGAGACAAACAGAATTATGTTATATTTCCTTGAGACTTTTATGTGTAGTATTCCATAGTAGTTTGTGAGTTGGTGACTCCACGTCTTGGGTAGAGGATTTCAGTATGATTTTCATCTTGTAATTAGTTATTTCTATTTCGATAAAGTATTCCGCATTTATTTAATTAAAAATTGTGTTAAAAACAGGATAGTATGAATACAGTGGCTTGCCTAGCTACCACGAGTAGGCGCCATCACGATCCCAATGTTGGGGGAAAATTCGGGTCGTGACATTCACCAATTGTGAACGCACCCAGTCCCCACGACTGGGTAAGCCTAACACGTTGCGGAATATACAAGTTATAAATACTTAAATAAGAAACGGCGGAAAATAGCATAAAAGATATGTAATCCGTGCCGCTTGGCACATACATCCATCACACAATGAATAAAACACTACCAAGATCCGGAACCCCACGGTAACATAGACTAAAAGGGGAAATACAACTGTGGCTCTATGTGTAAAGAGTATCTAACAACGACATGAAGAAAAATGTCAACTAGTACTACTAGAATAGATGGGAAGCCTCCGGATCCGCGGACGTAGCAGATCATACCTCGAAGTCTCCCAGAAAGCTGCGGAATCACCTAGTATGAGCCTGCTCTGATGTACCTGGATCTGCACAACAAAAGTGTGCAGAAGAGTAGCATGAGTACACCACGGCGGTACTCAGTAAGTGCCAAGCCTAACCTCGATGGAGTAGTGACGAGGAAAGTCAGGGCCCTACTGAGAAACAATAATAATATGATGATAACAAAATAAACAGTTTAAAAGATAATAACAATAATTTCCGAAATAACTATCATAAGATGATTACCGCAACTGTCTACAATTAAGCTAACAACAAATAATCAACTCAATAAAACAAATCCAGGACCTTGTGGGAATTTAACCCACAGTCCCATTCTCGGTACCTCTGGGTCTCCGGGAATCGAACCCGCGGCCCATGTCTCAATAATATCTCAATAACTCAGGATCTCCGGGAATCGAACCCGCAGTCCCTACCAATAAGTCAGGATCTCGGGAATCGAACCCGTAGTCCACATTTCAAAAATCTCAGGATCTCGGGAATCGAACCCGTAGTCCATATTTCAATAATCTCAGGATCTAGGGAATTGAACCCGTAGTCCATATTTCAATAATCTCAGGATCTAGGGAATTGAACCCGTAGTCCATATTTCAATAATCTCGGGATCTAGGGAATTGAACCCGTAGTCCATATTTCAAAAATCTCAGGATCTCGGGAATTGAACCCGTAGTCCATATTTCAATAATCTCAGGATCTCGGGAATTGAACCCGTAGTCCATATTTCAATAATCTCAGGATCTCGGGAATCGAACCCGTAGTCCACATTTCAATAATCTCAGGATCTCGGGAATCGAACCCGTAGTCCAAAACCACAGCAAGTAAAGGAATACACCGAGAGAAGTATAATATGCTTAACGATAACTTCGTCGATGAACAGCACCAGCGATTACCAAGAAAACTCAAGTAAGTCAATTAAGCAACTAGGCAGTTAGATTCTATCTAATCATGCTTTCCTAACTACTACCGAGTAGGAATATCGAATTTAACAACTAAAAACAAGAATATCACTCATTGAACATTTTGAGTAAAGTATGTGTTCAACAACCAGCGCATGTACACGCCCGTCACCTCGCGTACAAGGCATTTAAAGTATCACAAAATATCCTAGGGGTGAAAGTCCCCCACACGAAGTTAGACAAGCCACTTACCTCAATTCCGGTACAAAACCGCTAAGAAATAACCCTCTTGCCGCGAATGTCGGACTCCACGAGTGTAGTATCTGATAAAAATCAATAGAATCACATCAAGATAGGCCAATTGGGCATTCCCCAATCAAATGAACTCAAAATTCACCAAAACCCACAAGTTGCCAAAACCCGACTTCCGGTATGCTTATCGAAAAATCACGAAAATTATATAATCGGGTTCCTTATCTCAATACGAGTCAGTGCATATAAAATTTATTGAAATCGGACTCCGTTTGCCCATTCAAATCAAAGGTTTTCTAAAGGTTTTGGTCTAGGGTGAAAACCCCCATTAATTATCCCAAATTCCTCCATTTTCATGAAATAATTGCATAATATTGTCAACAATAATCATAATTTGAGTCCATGGTTGATTACCTGAAGAAACCCCTTGAATCTCCCTTCAAAATCGCCCAAATCGCCCCTTAAGCCGAGCCCTCAAAGTTTGGAAATGTTTCTGAAATTTCTAACTTCTGACATAATTAACTCCCTGCGATTTCCGCTTCTGCAGACGAAATTCCGCTTCTGCGGATCCGCTTCCGCGACATTTTGTCGCTTCTGCGAAGCCCAGGCCTGGCTGGCCCATTCCGCTTCAGCGAGCCTAAAGTCGCTTCCGCGAGGCCGCTCCTGCGGACAAAGGTCCGCTCCTGCGGAACTCTCCGCTCCTACGAACAAAAGTCCGCTTCAGCGGACTCGCCTCTGCGGAGGCTTGTCCGTTTCCGCGAGATTCCCCACTCGTCTCCTGACCGCTTCTGCGGTCCCCATCCTCGCACCTGCGAGGCCGCTCATGCGGACAAGGACCGCCCCTGCGCTCCAGTCCGCTTCCGCGCTTCAATTTCCGCTTCAGCGGACTCGCCTCTGCGGTTCCATTTCCGCAGGGGCGAAAACAACAGAGGCAGAATTCCCTAACCTGCAATTTCCATGATTTTTTCTCCCGTTTAACCATCCGAAACCACCCCGAGGCCCCCGGGATCTTATCCAAACGCACCAACACATCCTAATACCTTATTCGAACTTGTTCCAATCCTCAAAACACGTCTAACAACATCAAAACCCATAATTCACATCGAATTCAAGCCTAAATTTCTTAAAACTCTCTGAATTACATATTCGATCTAAAACCCGACCAAACGACTTCCGAATGACCTGAAAATTTGCGGACATATCCAAAATCACATATCGAAGCTACAGAAATTGTTGGAATTCCATTCCGACCCCCGGATCAAAATCTCACCTATCGTTCGGATTCGCCAAAATTTCAAACTTCGGCATTTCAAGCCTAATTGAGCTACGGACCTCCAAAATACATTCCGAACGCGCTCCCGACCCCGAAATCACCTAACGGAGCTAATGGAACCATCAGATTTCCAGTCTGAGGTCGTATTGACACTGTTCCGGCTACGGGCCATTTTCTAGCTTCAAAGCTCTTATTTGGGGACTAAGTGTCCCAAAATGCTCAAATTTTCAGAACCGACTCTCCCGGCAAACCACAATAGTAGAAATGAACTTAGGGGAACAGTTAAATTAGGGATTGGGGCGTAATTTTCTAAAACGACCGGTCGGGTCGTTACAGATATGTATTTTTATATCAATAAACTTCTCTTTATTGTGGCATTCTTGTGTTTGTGTAGTACAAACTGGAGAATAAAGTGGGTAGCTTTTCACATGCATATTACCCAAGTACAAGTTATTGTAATAGAAGATATTAAATCTTTCCTTTAATTATATTCTCAATATAATTAACCGCTTTCGTGCATACTTTAAAAACTAAATAAGTATTTTTGGACTTACTACAACATAATACCTTATTGGTAATCAATTGTGTTTCTCCAAAACAGTATCTCTGGCTCTTGTAGAGTTCTCAATTAATTTTGTACTATCATACATTCATCAACATCCATATGGTGAATATCTCTTTTAAGAAGAAAGTTATACCATTATGGTCATGGTCAAAATTATATGCAAGATAAGTTTCTTGCATTATTATTTTCCTTTAATAATCACATTACCAAAATATTTTGGCATACAATAAGTACATGACCAATGATCATTCATGCAATAATAATGACATTATTTTCTTATATCATCTCAAACCTCCTTCTAGAGGTGAGTGTAGTATATTTACTACCACTAACACGTTCATATTCTTTTAAGAATGAATATGTATTCATAAATAAGATGTTGTCACATTCACATCATGAGTGAACCATAATTATCTATGTGTGCTTTATAAAATCTCATGTCAAATCGATTATAATTTCGTTTATTGCAACGTCCACGTCCATTGATGCCTTCACGGTAATAATATTTTCTTCTTTCTGACTTATCACATATTGCTATCACATTTTCTTAAGGGAATGAGAATGGAGCAAATTCAATGAGACGTGTTTTCACTTCTTGTGCTCACGATCATACATGACTTTGATCATGGCAAGACATAGAAATTTTACCACTTCAGATGGTTATAATTTCTTACAAACTCCATTAGAGTTGTAATCGAATTTATTATCTTTGCGTGTATTTAAAATTAAATTATAGAATAAAAGAGAAAAATATGGTAAAATACTTACCTTAAATCCAGAATTTAATGATGAAGGAAATTCGTAGAATAATTGACAACTATTATGATCAATCTCACAGCTTCTACTCAATTGGTTAGAGTCTCGTGCTGATAACGTGTTATGAAACAATAAAAGAAAAAGAACAGTATTACAGAGGAAAGTAGGGAGAGAGAATTCTTATTGATTTGGGATGAATTATAAAAGAATAGAACCCTCTATTTATAGGGAGAGGGTGACCTAGCCACCAAGCAATGGACCCTAGAATCTCTCTAAATATAGACATTCACCTTAAATAGAATTCTATTTATAGCAGGTTCACTATTGTGAAGGAAAAGTATTTTATTATAATTCTCCATGAAGGATCTCTCTATAATTTTGTATTTCCTTCGCACGATAAAATAACTTATTTGTTACAACCCAAATCTCAATATAAATTATGATGGCACTCAACATCGCCGTTAGGCAAGTCAATGATGAACTACCAACAACTTTTTTTTTGAAATCATGAATCTTATTAGATAGAGAGATCACTGCATTAAAAAAAATGTAGATACGTACAATTTTAATTACAATATAAAGTAATAGTGTGTTAATGTAAAGCAAACCATAAACAAATTCTAGAACACCCAAACCCGGTATTGCAAGTGCATGAGAATCTACTAGGAAGTACAATAACAATACAAAATCTATCTGGAACACAAGATAGACAAGATCAAGTGAATAATTATGATGGAAATTCTGTGTGCTGTGAATCGTAGCATGGAATGCAGCTCACCATGAAGTCCCTTCAGTAGTAGTGCCTGATAATAGGCTAGATTCACGTAATTTGGCAATTATTTATGCCCCAACTTGACTATGCTTCACTGTTCTAGGATAATTAAATAGAGATAAATTGGCTCTAATTGTGAGTTTCATATTTTGCAGGAGCGAGTTTCGCTTATGAGAACTTAGGATGGTGCTTGGAGCTAAATAAAAGCAAAGGAATCCCCTCGGAGCTGATACTATGAAATAAGAGAGAAAAGAAGAGCTAAAATAAGAGCCCAGATTAGCATGCCCACTTGCGCGACCGCACTAGCCCAAGACTCAAAAATAAAATATATTTACTGTAAAAATGGAAAAACAATTAAATTATTCTAAAAATATGTGATCTATTCTCGAGCTATTTTGCAGGGGTGGTTAGTGATAAAATGTGAAGTAAAGTGATAGAGATTGAATTAACCAAAGCAATAATCGAACCGGCAAGGGGACGTATCCCAGGCGCAAAGCGGGCTAGTAGATACTTCAGAGCCGGGCCTCGAGCCTATCTCGGGCTTATCGAGGGTAGTCGGAAAGGGGATAACAGATAAAGATATAAGCAGGTAAGGCTCTATACTACCATTCTTGAGCGTAATAGTGAAGAACAAATGAAGAAACAATAAAGTGTTGAGGTGACCTCGAGGTCGGTGAAGAAAAATAACTTAGAAGAAAAAGATAGAGAGATATTATTACATTGTGGAGAAGTGGAGAAACATCTGCCCTATAGAAGGCAGGGACTATCCTTATATAGGTAGAGGATCCCTTACAAAATAGAATGTGGTAAATAGCGATAGTACCGAGATAGCCTGGCTAGATTCAACGCCTCAGAATAGACCTTAGGTATGCCGCCCTTGTCAGGTCGGATTGCGTGTCTCGAGAGCCTCCCCTTAGCTTGCCCTGGACCGCTGCAATGGTCTGAGCGGTACCAAATTTTAGGTGAAACTCAATGATGGACTTTGGCCTTGGCTCCAAACCCTGAGGGGTATGATCTTTTGATGGAGAATTCAGGCTCCCGAATTCACCGAACAGAGATAGCCTCCGCGTTTCTTAGAGCGAAATGCGATGAGGAGTGATGAGAAACGATTCTGAACTTCTGCTACCCTCGGCATCCTTAAGAATGGTTTCAGGCTACAAAGGTGTACCGTGGGCGTCGCAAATGCAGACTCCATTATTGACTGCGATGGTTGGATCTATTTAATGTACCCATGATGCCTTATAAAAGCTTACTTCTTCCTATCCATATTCCATTCAGAACATTTTTTGTGAAGTCTGTCTTTTTGCTTCTCCTTGCTTTCTTCCTAGGAGCACGACCTTCTTCACTTTCCTCTTTTCTTGGGCCTTTTCAAGGATGGCGAAAATTTTTACAGTTGCTTCCCACAAGATGGTGGGCTCGTCATCTTCATTCTTCTCTCAAGTTTAAGTGACGGCTCCTTCCCGTGTCGAGGAGTGCATCCCAGGATCCTTCGTGATGACTTCAGATTTCAGGTTCGAAAGACCATCTTCGAAGTCAAGATATTGCGAACCAGTAACTTGATACATCAGCTCTATAATGGATATAGGGTGAGTGAAAGTCGATTACAACTGGGGGAATGTTGTGCTCGTAGAGATACCTGATCGGGACGAAGACATTACAGCTTATAGGGATAGTTTCCCTAGCGTGTATACCTACCCATTTACTTTAGGATTGGCAGGGCCGTCTTTGCCTCTGATAGATCCTGTGATCCTTGATTTCTACTAGAGTTACCAAGTAACGCTGGGTCAGATCCATCCTTTATTCTGGCACGTGGTTTATTGATCAGGCATTATTCAAGAATGATAGAGGGGATGCCCTTCATTTCGAATCCCCTGATCCGGATGTACAACCCTCACCTCCTTTGTGGAGGTTTAATCAAGCTTCATCATCGAGTCTTGAGATCTCTTTTTGCCTATACTAAAGAGTTCGAGGATGATAGGTTGTTGAGCTAATTTGTCCGAGTGAGGACGTCTGATTTGATCCCGGCGGGAGGAATGTCGTTTCCCAAAAAGTGGAATACTGCGCATAAGTAAATATAGGGCTTCTAATTCCCTTTGATGGTTTCTTCTTGTGTTTATAACTCTATCGTTTCTTCTATATCCTTTTAGTCGAGGCGGTCTGCCTTGGGGCAGTATCGGATGGCCATTTATACTTGGCTTGCCCATATGACGATCGCACATGCGGGATCTATCGCAATCCCGGTGGGATGTGAAAGATCATGGTAAGTCTCGAGTTCTCGGTGCATCCACACACTCTATTGCAATTTGCTGCTGACAGCTTTTCCATTTCCACACTTTTTACCCTTATACTTATGTAGGTATGGGAGGGGTATTAGTGATGAAAGAAGCGTCGCCCACCGGAAGGGACATCCAAATTCTTGATAAGGAGAAGAAGAAAAGGTAGAGGGATTCTCCGATCAATCTGCCGGATCCAAAAAGGACCAAAGTTAAGTAGTTCAAGGTTGCCTTATCAATTTTGGCTGCAGGCGCAATGGGAAATCCTGGCGCTGAAAGTGAAGGAGAAAATAACCATTTGACACCCTTCGAAGATCGTTTGTGATCCGCTGCTCCTCAGGTCGAAGAGATGAATTCCTGTGGATATGAGTCTGATGTTGTCACGACCCATTTTCATAGTGGCGAGGCAAAGGATGGAGTATCGAGTATTGGTTTCTATCCAGCAGGTGTTCGGACTCCTTTATGCGTTGGGATGTCTTTAGCGGGCGGCTTGCAGGCACTTCGATCAGGGGCCAGGACGGACAGGGGTAGAACATTCAAACTGACCCTGTTTACTCGTTAGTTATCATCGATTCCCCGAAGAAGGGATCACCTCAACCGCCCGGTGTGCGAGACAAACTTTGTAAGGACCTTCCCAAGGCAGACGCACTGGTCGAAGGTAGAGACGTATTTGAGGGTCTGGCGATCATCCTCGGGGGTAGTTCCAGGGTCGACGCTCCCTCTATTTTTGGCGAGATGGGCAGGCTTTGCACGCGGGTAAACTCTTTCATCTTCTTTCTATTGCTTCAGGCCGTTCGGATCTTTATTTTCATAACCTTTTTCTACTTTTTCAGGCTCAAATGCTTTACAGTGAAACCCTCGCCCAATATTAGGACGGGGTAAGCCGTTGTGAGCATGAGAAAGTCATGTTAACCGAACAGGTTATTCATCCTGCATTTCGGCAATTTTTTGAGCCTTCGTGGGAGCCTATTGCTTTTAACTCTTTGGGCCCCAACTTATGCAGTTTGAGAGGGAGACACTTTTATTGAAAGGGGAGCTTGAGTCCATGGATGCTGAAATCTTAGAGCTCAGCTGCCGCATGGATGAGGTAACTTCCGAGAGGGACAGCCTTGCGAGGAAGTTTTTCTCATTTGAGTGCCAGCTTCGAGAAGGGAAGGAGGATAGTGGCAAGCAAATGGATCTCCATTTCAGGCTGGTGGCCGCACTACTTCGGATCAGAGCTAAAGCTGAGACGCTTGTATCTTTACATGGGGGAGAAGCTGCTGCTGAAGATTTCTGCGTGGAAAGGGCCCTCGGAGTGGTAGGCTCGGCTTTGCCCCGAGTCGTAAATTGCATTTGGTTCTCATAGGGTAACTACCGAGGTCACATTGGAAGGCGTCTTAAGTGGTGTTAGAAGTAGGGGATGATCTTTGGAGAGAGAGGGCACCGTTAAGAAGGGACCATCGGGGGATTTGCAGGCACCTTGATGCAACCTTTTGAGGCCGTCAGTTTGGTTATAGGCTTAGGTTATGTAGTTTTTTCCATTGTTTTTCTTGCCTGCATATGGAGTTTTCATTTCAGCATATGTAGAAAGAGAATAATCCCGTGAATTTATTCCTCTCGTCGGTGAGAGCTTTGAATTTGTAGTGTAGCTTTGTAGCCCATTCTGGGCTGGTTGATGCAATCCCCGTCGAGAGTGGCCGCGGGAGTCTCGTGCCTCCGCGCTTTTACTGTTCTTTCATCTATTTCAGGATTCGGTTCCTGAGTTGCATTGCAATTCAAGGTGTAGTCGATCCCCAAGCTTCTAGGTTTCCCCAATTGGTGACGATAGCATTTGTGCCGTGTCTTCGGGTGTCTTACAATTTTCTTGGAGCTAGTCTTCGAATCGAGAACCCCGACTAAGGCTTAATATACCCCAGAGCCCCACTTGTTTGAGTTTGGAGATAATGGCCTTTGTGCCGTGACCCTTGGAGTGCTATAATGTTTGGGTGTAGTATCCGAATCATGCTACGATTCAAGATGTAATTAACCTTTGCTCTTTGCGGAGATTCTGACGGCCATAGTGGTATCGATGTCTTGCCTCTGTGCGCATTGTAATTTTTCAAGTCTTGTCTCCGAGTCGCATTGTGATTCGAGCTGTGATCGACCCTCAAATCTTATTGAGCATTCGACTGACGATACCGGCCTTTCTGTTGGGCCTTTTAGGCATATTATGGTTAATTTATTCCTAGGTTAAGTCTCCGAGTCGGGACCTAAGTTTAGCTTAACTTACCCTTGATCTTGTTCGAGCTGGCGACAATGGTTTTTATTTTCTGCCTTAGGAGCTTGGTTACTTTCTGGGTCTAGTCTCCGATCGCATTATGATTCGAGTTGTATCTGACCCTTTGATTTTTTCAGAGATTCTTGTTGGTGATAGTGGCATCGATGTCATGCTCTTAGAAGTATTATGATTTTTGGGTCCTGTCTCCGACTTGCATTGCGACTCGAGCAGTAATCGACCCTTAAATCTCATTTGAGCTCTCGGCCAGCAGTGATGTCCTTTTTGTCGCTTGGTTATTGAGACCTTTTAGTATGAGGCCCAGAGGCTTTACTTTGTTAACTATTTTGGATCCGGTCTCTGAATCAGGTTAGGATTCAATCTCCCTTTAAACCTCAAGTTGTTAATTTTCAAGCTGGCAACAATGGCTCTTACGCTATATGGTCGTAGAGTCCTTTTGATGTGAAGTCCGGAGGCTTGCTTAGCCGGTAACAGTGGCACTTATGTTGTTTGGTGTAGAGACCTTTTAATGTGAGGCCTGAAGGCTTTTTGTAAGCTTTGTTTCCTCTCATTAAGGTCTTATTGATTATTTTGCCTGACCCATCTTCAGTTCTGAAAGAACCTCGATTTCAAGTCGTAGTTGGTAATGTTTTGAGCACCTTGAAAGGTTCATAGCTCGTAGGTCGAGTAGATAAACATTTATGTGATTTTGGAGCTGACGTGGTTGTCACACCTCCCTTTTTTACTACCCCAAACACTTAAAAGCGTATAAATACACTCGTACGGTATACCCCGACGCTCAATTACCCAAGACGGATAAAATAACGTAAGGGAAGGAGTTTTTCCAATTAAAGGACAATCGGTTCGGGATTTTATTAGAGATTAATCAGAGTCGCCACTTGGGAATGATCATGGTGTCCCAAGTCACCGGTTAATCCCGAATCCGAGGAATTTTGACTCTTGAAATGTATGCGAAGCAGAGGTCCGGATAAGGAACTCTGTTAACCCGGGAGAAGGTGTTAGGCACTCCCGGATTCCGTGGTTTTAGCACGGTCGCTCCACTGTCGTTCTTGACTTTTGTTTGACTGGATTATAGGTTTTAACAACATAATGTGCTTTTACGTTAAATATTATTTTTTAGGAATTTGCGGTATCGCGAAAACACGCCTCGAGTCATACCGCAACCAGTACGCCTATGACTTTTGGTGTATTTCAGCTTTACCGAGATTTGGATTTGAGTCGCACCAAGTGCACACTCGTTCAGTGGAAAGTATATTAAAACCGTGCCCCTAAGATAATCTATATCGGCTTTTAACTTTGGGAGAGGTTATGAAATTCGCTATTAACCTCTCCGATTCTACTATATTATCTTATTACTAAATGGGGGCCCCGGTGTTATTATTCGGGCGAGGCTCGTCCCAATTTTTCATTAAAGGATACTAGTATTTGGCTATGTTTTCTATATTCGTTTTTTCCTTAACCGCATCTTAACAATAAGAATTCCAGGCCCATGCAGTTTATTGTTATTGGGCCTGGATCTTTTCATCTACTTATACAAATTCCAGATCCATCCAGACCCTTAAGGTCCGAGCTGTCTTAAGGCTTTTGCCTACTGACTTTGCACTATTGTTCAGGCTCCCTTTGCATTGGGCCCTAACCAGTTGATAGTTATGACAATAAGTAAAACTAATGAAGAACTCATAATAAAACAACATTAAGAAATCAAATTACTCTTTATTCAACAGAAGAGAAAATTGCTGTACAATGTATTTCCTGTTAATTCCAAACTAAGATAGTCAAGTACATATGAAAGAAAACTGATTACTTCTATGTTCCGAGTGCTTCTTAAAAGACTGATATACTAAGGATGGAAAAGTTATTTAACTAGTGATTAATACCAAATGATTTAACTATATGATTTGGACCGTCTGATTGCTTACTTAAAGTGGACCTAAACATCTAAATTGAGTGATCCAGTGATACTTATATACATGATTGCTCTATTGGATTCACTTTAGCTTATACTCATCCATTGTCCCATACTAATTGCAAATTACTTCATATTTCTATTACTACTCTTTCTAGGCAGATTCATGTATGCGATTAACTATTGATGTGAGTCAAGCCAATATAATGTTCACGAACCAACCTTAATCAAATCATTCCCTCGATTTTACTTGTTCTTTCCCTTTTAGACCAGACTAGTCGAGCTCATTAATCCCTAGATCTGATTTACTATACGAGTTATTCAAAATTACTACTGTGGTGTTATTATCAATTCAAGACATGGTTGTTTAGTCTGTTTTATAATTATTACCTATTTAACTAAGTGATTTATGACTATGATTATACTACTACTATTCTACTATTATATTAGCTATTACATCTTATGTTTCTGTTCTTTCAGCTACTATCTACTACAACAAACGGATTACAATATTAAACTACAACTATAAAACAACAATGAACTTAAACTTGAATCTCCATTTTATTTCATCAAAGGCGCCAATACAACATCATTCATAAAGAAGTGTACCTGGATGAAACAGAGAAATCGATGAGTTCTAGGGAGATCAAGTAAGTTGTAACCACAGCAAGATCCAAACAGCCAATGCAACAGTGGAAGTGAATGCTAGATGAACAAAACAACACAGCAACAACAGCGAAGATCTCACAGCAAGGCAAAGAGAAACCCAGACCCAATTCGAGCAAAGAAACCCAAAACTCAACAGCAATTGACAGGTTCTAACTCGAAGGAAAATTCCATAAATCCTACTATTAGATTGCTATTTCTATCTCTGAAATTTTGGTATTCAATAAAAGCCAGCTTGAATGTATTTCAGAATTGCTAAAAATTGGAACCCCCCCTTTCAGCCCTTTTTGGGGTGTATTTATAGCTAACCCAAGGCTGAAACTTGGGGAGAAAGTTATGGGATTTTATCCCACTTCTCCCCCTCTAAATTTACCCACTGTACACTTAAGCCCCCATTTCAGTTACCAGAAATCCTTCCAGCATGTGCTGGAAGGTTCTAAAGATTCCTTTTATGGGTTTTTTACTAGTATGACCTTAGGGGTTTAAGATTTTTACAGATTTCCCATTTTTAGGAGACCATTATACCCTTAAATCTCTCCAAAATTGCAGAAATCAGGGGTATGAATGACTCCATTACCCTTTTAAGTTCTAACTTATTACTGTTCTACCTTTTTAATTCCCAATTGTGCCCCTAAGGGCACTGCTGATTTACCAGCTTACCTAGGTTAGATTTTCAGCTTCTTTGGACTTATTTAACTGATAGCCAGCCCTGGCATTAGTATTTAAGGGCTGGCCAGTTCTATTTTAGGAAACTATTTCAATTTTAGCCACTTTTAATTAATTCCAGTTAATTAAGACTAAGTTATTACAAATTAAAGCCAATTGCAGGACTAGCCTGTTTTATTATTGAGATTAACTATTTAAGAACTAGCCAGTCTCAAGTTGAGACTTAGCTTGGGCTATCAAAGCCAAATGCTGAACAACTGGGCCCAAAAACCTTTACAAGTTTGGCCACTTTGCTGTTCAGGGCTCTAAAGAGAGCCTGGGCTAGTCTGCATTTGCAAACATAGCCCTTTTGCACAACCAGCCACTTTTAACAGTGAGCTGTGTGTTAGGGCCTTATAGAATAGGTCAACCCTTTGCAAGGTTGACCATTCTTAGACCAATTATTAAACTTGTAGCCTATTTTGTTCATTTTCTGCTAATTCCTATTTAAAAACTAACTAATTAATGAGACCTAGCACTAGCAGCTATAGCCAATTCACCTAAGCATGAAAGCATTAACAGTGTTCACCAACACAGAACCATTGCAAACACAGCCATTTCAACAGATATTTGCACACATAGCCAAATGAAATCAAATTTGTCCACTAACTAATCAAAATTCAGAGGAAAGGTTGAGTATTGTTGAATCTTAATCAATTAGACTTTACAAACTTAATTCTCCATGGCAGAGTGCCAATTAACATTAAGCAAGCTTAGTTTCAATCATTTTTATGTTAAATGAATCATTGAAAAACCCAAAACACACTTAAAGATCATTGATATAAACACATAAGTACTAAATCCCACAAAACAGTAAAGGGAATTGAGACATGGTCTACCCAAACAAAAGAACAAACAAACTAACATGATATGGTTTTAACAGAGTAGACAAAAATGGTAATAATCAAAACAACTAAACTTAACTCTCCAAGGGTCAATCCTAATCTAAAACATACGGGTAAGCAGATAAGAAGGTGAAGATAAACAGAAAATGATGAAGAACAAATCCCTAATCTATCATATGAAAAGATAAGAATGATTATCAGAATCATTGTGACTAGACTTCCAAAGATCAAACCCCAATTTTAATCATGCTATTAGCAAAAGAAAGAAAAACAGAAGAGGTACTATAAACCAATCATAAGAAAAATTCCTAATATAAAGATGAGAATCAAATAGCTAAACTAGCATGCAGAACAAACACGCAAAGAAACAGAAGAAAAGATATTGAAAGCCAACAGAATGAGTAACTCTAATAGGGATAGCAGATGAAGAAAAACAAGGATATCAAGATTAAATACTTAAAACAGAGAAACAAACAAAGATGAAGCACTAGATAACTCTAATCCATGCGACCAACTAAACTAGACCTAACAAAACAAATTAAAAGCATGAAGCAAGCAAAAAATAACAAAAAGAAAAGATAAACTAAACACAGAGAGGGATAGGGAGCACTTAGCTTGCAGGGCCTGTCCCCTGAGCTTCCTATTCTCCTCTCTTTTACTCTCTTTCTCCTCAATCTTCCAGACTCTTTTTTATTCCGTTGTTTCTCTTTTCGTTTTTTCCTTTTTTTCTTTTTCTTTTCTGTTTTACGTTGTTTGGCTTCAAGATGAAGCCTTTTAGGCTTTTGGTTGCAGAGGGGTGTTTGGGAAGGGTAAAAGGTAAGGTCTTTATTAGGGTTGAAGTTCCGAGTCGCCGGAGTTAGGTTTCCGGCGACTTTGTTTTGAATATTCGAAGAGTTGCGAGAACATTCGAGAGGTGTGGGTAATATGGTTGGATAGATCAGGTGAAAAGGGTTCGAATGGCGTTGGTTTGAAGCGGTGATTCTTGTTTGAGTGGTCACCGGCGGAGTTCCGGTGACCGGAGTTTCCTGAGAATGGCTGGTTTTCTAAGGTCTCTGGAGTTCTGGGCGATGTTGATGGTGACGAAGAGAAAGGAGATGACAGAAGTGGTCGGAGACCACCGTGAAAGGTGATGATCTCCATGGCCGACGCTGAGATGAAGGTGATGAAGAAGATGATGAAAGGAGAAGAAGAAGGACCCGGGGCGGCTAGGGTTTTAGGCTGTATGTAACAATGGCCAAAATCGTTCGGACATAAGCATTATATAGCCATTGAGTCCGAGGTAATCTCAACCGTCCAAATGATCAAGATCGACGGCTCACACACACGTTACTAAAACGGCGTCGTTCGATTGCATATGAGACTAAGGTCTACGGCCTTTAGATCAAATCAAATGGATGGCTGGGATCAATCCACTTATCTAATTAACTAAAATAATTTGGCCAAAATATCTCCACCGTTGGATTCATCCTGTTGAACGGTGGAGATTCAATCTCGTGGGAATTCAGACGGGCCAATTCTTGGGCTTAACAGACTGGGCCACTAATTTTAATTAAAATGGCCCAATTTCATTAGTCCTATGTATTTTTTTGTATTTTCTAGTTTTTAATTATTTTTATGTATTTTCTTTTATATTTTTTTTTCTTTTTTCTTTTATGAAAAATTATAAAACCTAATTTCCTATTTACTCTAATTTTCTAGTATTTTTTACAATTTTCCTGCTATTTTTTCTTATTTCTACTACTTAAACTATTTTTACCATTTTTCTTAAAATCTTACTAATTAAACTAACAAATTAATTAACTAGCCTATTTTCTTTTGATTTTCTTCTAATTTCTACTTATTCAAACTCAAAAGTATAGCTAATTCCAAACAAATCAAGTAATTGCACTCAAAAACATTTTTATTTTAATTTTGGAATTAATTGCTTAGTGCAAAAATCATGTGCTCACAGTTATATCATTATATCATACAAGTTATTGTTGAAAATAAGTTATCTGATATATTTTGTTTCGCTTATTATTTGCTCCTCGAATTTTCGTTACCTTTTGACCGCACCCTGCTTTAGAGGTTGCCTACATATCCTGGGCTAAACAGGAATCAGGTCAGTGTAGTTCGGGAAGGTCTGGCAGTTTTTTAAAAAACTACCGGACTCACTGTTGCATTGACACTGTTGAGACCTGCTGACTTACTCCTTATTACACCGGGGGGGGAATGTAAAATGAAGAAGCTATTCTAAGCTATGATCCTACAATTACAATTGTTCTTAATCTAGCTTTTGCTCTTCTTCCATTTCCGGTGATGCAGAATCTTCTTTTTTGTTGATTTTCTTTGATGCTGACACTCTTTTTTGTTGATTTTTCTTTTCTTGTTGACTCTCTTTTTCGTTGATTTTTCTTTTCTTGTTGAACTGAACCTGCTTAAAACAAAACAACAAACTACCTCTTTTTTTTTCTTTTTCTGCCCCAGTGTGGGCTTTTTAACTGTATAAACCATGATGTGCAAAAATATTCCCGTATTTGAAGGTGGACGCCTAACAGAATTTAAACGTGCAATGCGATGCAGAAAATATTCCCGTATTTGAAGGTGGGCACCTAACGGAATTTAAACGTGCAATGCGATGCAGAAAAGTATTCCCGTATTTGAAGGTGGGCGCCTAACGGAATTTAAACGTGCAATGCGATGCAGAAAAGTATTCCCGTATTAGAAGGTGGGCGCCTAACGGAAATTAAACGTGCAATGCGAATGCAGAAAATATTCCCGTATTAGAAGGTGGGCGCCTAACGGAATTTAAACGTGCAATGCGATGCGAGAAAATATTCCCGTATTTGAAGGTGGGCACCTAACGGAATTTAAACATGCAATGCGATGCGAGAAAATATTCCCGTATTAGAAGGTGGGCACCTAACGGAATTTAAACGTGCAATGCGATGCAGAGAAAATATTCCCGTATTAGAAGGTGGGCACCTAACGGAATTTAAACGTGCAATGCGAATGCGAGAAAATATTCCCGTATTAGAAGGTGGGCGCCTAACGGAATTTAAACGTGCGGTGCGAATGCGAGAAAATATTCCCGTATTAGATGGTGGGCGCTAACGAAATTTAAACGTGCAATGCGATGCGGAAAAGTATTCCCGTATTAGAAGGTGGGCACCTAACGGAATTTAAACGTGCAATGCGAATGCAGAAAATATTCCCGTATTAGAAGGTGGGCGCCTAACGGAATTTAAACGTGCAATGCGATGCAGAAAAGTATTCCCGTATTAGAAGGTGGGCACCTAACAGAATTTAAACGTGCAATGCGAATGCAAAAAATATTCCCGTATTAGAAGGTGGGCGCCTAACGGAATTTAAACGTGCAATGCGATGCGAGAAAAGTATTCCCGTATTAGAAGGTGGGCACCTAACGGAAATTAAACGTGCAATGCGATGCAGAAAATATTCCCGTATTAGAAGGTGGGCGCCTAACAGAATTTAAACGTGCAATGCGATGCAGAAAATATTCCCGTATTTGAAGGTGGGCACCTAACAGAATTTAAGCGTGCAATGCGATGCAGAAAATATTCCCGTATTAGAAGGTGGGCGCCTAACAGAATTTAAACGTGCAATGTGATGCAGAAAAGTATTCCCGTATTAGAAGGTGGGCACCTAACAGAATTTAAACGTGCAATGCGATGCAGAAAAATATTCCCTCAGCCTGAGGACTGGGAAGTGGCTTTTAAAAGATGTTACCTTCCTCTTTTTGGTATTTTCTTTTTACCAACTTATCTCTTGCCTGTGAATTTCTCCACTTATTCGGCGGACTTTCTCTTTTTGGTATTTTAAATTTTCCACATTGGTCACATTCACTTTAAAGTGATTAGTGACAATTTGTTCCTGCATGAAACAAAATTTATTAGATATAAACTGCTGGCAACTGGCATCTGCCGTCCCCACTTCTTATTGCTTCCTCTGTTTTTGCTTTCTCATGTTGCATGGCTTTCAACTTCTTGTCCCTTGCAGACTCTTTTTGTATATTTCTCATTTCTCCATTTTTGTTTTGTTTTCTTTTTCTTTGGCCATGTTTGCCAAGCTTCTTTATTCCTTTCCCCAATCTTCTATCCTTTCTGATCCAGTGTTGCTTCAACTTCCGTTATCAGGAGCCGGTAGTTAGCTCTTAAAAAAGGTAAACAATGAAATGCAGAAAATGAAAGAAAAGTAAGGGTGTTTTGGAGAGATGACAGAACTTATCTGGGTATTCGCTGGCTGATTCCGCTGACCATGCCATGTATTTAAACTCTGACCCAGTTCGTTCCAATTATTATTCTGACTCTGAATTGCTTTTGACCCAAACCGGTACTCTTTTTTGTTGCCTTTTCTCTTTTCTCACAATCCTCACGATCGCCCTAAGGTGCCTCGAAAGGTTTTCACCCATAGAACTCTCTCATTTATTCTCTCAACCTCACAATCATCTCACAGTGCCGATTAAGGTTTTCACTGATGAGACTCTCTCATTTTATTTCTCTCAACCTCACAATCGCCTCACAGTGCTGGCTAAGGTTTTCACCGATGAGACTCTCTCATTTTTTTTCATTTTTTCTCATTTTTGTATTTTGTTTTCTGTACCACGGGTATTATCCGATGCTTCGCTCCTCCTTCGTTGTATTTGTTATTATTTCAAAATCGATTAGAAGGTCTTTCTTTGGACTGTAACGTGGCTTTTGGGCGGGTTAAGAAAGAAAGATATAAAGGCTCAAAATTTCAACGAGGGTTAAAAATATTTACAACTCTCGGAATTATTAAACATAACTTCTGCCCCAGTTTCAATATGTGGGGAATTTTTGGATTTTTCCTTTATTGTGACTGAACCTCAGAGAGGCTGCCTACGTACCCTTTCGGGATCAAGTCGGACGTAGTTCACCCAACTTCAAAAGTTAGATGGATTTCTTTTGACTTTTTCCCGATTTTTGTCTTTTCTCTTTTTTTTTTTTCATTTTTTTTTCATTTTTTTTTCATTTTTCCATCATTTCATTTTTCATTCTAGCAATTTCGATCTTATTGCACTAGAGCGATTCCGAGAGAGGGATATGAAAGAATTCATTCATTAAGGCTCAAAGGGGTTATCAATGGGTAAAGTGTTTGGATAGAGAATAAAATGCCTTCGTCATTTCAATTCCAAAATCACAACAAAATACAAAACATACAATTGAAAAGGAATCATACATAGTATCTTTTGACCGCATCTGAATTGATAGCAGTCTCTACGCACTTCCTTCAACATCTGTTAAATATAATGCCCCATTGGACAACACCCGTGATACCACGAACGGTCCCTGCCAATTTGGCGCAAACTTGCCTTTTGCCTCTGCCCGATGTGGTAAGATACGCCTCAAAACAAGCTGTCCGACTTCAAACTTTCGAGGTCGTACCTTCTTATTATATGCTCTGGCCATTCTTTGTTGATACAATTGCCCATGACAAACTGCGGCCAACCTTTTCTCATCAATCAAATTCAACTGTCCTAACCGGGCCTTTACCCATTCATCGTCATCTATCTCAGATTCGGCTATAATTCGCAATGACGATATTTCTATTTCTGCGGGTATAACAGCCTCCGTTCCGTACACCGGTGTATAAGGTGTGGTTCCGATAGAAGTACGTACCGTCGTGCGGTAACCCATGAGAGCAAAGGGTAACTTTTCATGCCATTGCCTGGATCCCTCCACCATTTTTCGGAGAATCTTCTTGATATTCTTGTTCGCCGCTTCTACTGCTCCATTCGCCTTTGGCCTGTAGGGTGTGGAATTGTGGTGCGTGATCTTAAACCTTTCACAAACTTCCGCCATGAGATGACTGTTTAAATTGGCTCCATTGTCTGTGATAATCACCTTGGGGATTCCAAATCGGCATATAATATTCTCGTGCACAAAATCCACCACCGCTTTCTTCGTCACTGCCTTGAATGTCTTAGCTTCAACCAACTTGGTGAAATAATCAATTGCAACTAGAATGAACCTGTGCCCATTAGAAGCGGCTGGATCTATTGGGCCGATGACATCCATGCCCCAAGCAACAAAGGGCCAAGGTGCTGACATTGTGTGCAACTCGTAAGGCGGGGAGTGGATCAGATCCCCATGTACTTGGCATTGATGGCATTTCTTTACATACCTGATACAATCTCGCTCCATCGTGAGCCAGTAGTACCCAGCTCTCAAAATCTTCTTTGCTAAAACATATCCGCTCATGTGGGGTCCGCACACTCCTGCATGTACTTCAATCATGATTTCATCTGCTTGTTGTGCATCTACACACCGCAATAAACCCAGATCTGGTGTTCTTTTGTATACGACTCCTCCACTGAGGAAAAATCCATTGGCTAGACGCCTGATGGCTCTCTTCTGGTCTCCGGTGGCTTGCTCCGGGTATTTGCCAGCTTTCAAGTATTCTCTAATATCATGATACCACGGCTCTCCATCCGACTCTTCTTCCACGACGAAGCAATAAGCATTCTGATCTCGGACTTGGATCTGGAGTGGATCTATATATGTCTTGTCCGGGTGATGCAACATAGAGGACAATGTGTCCAAAGCATCTGCAATCTCATTGTGCATTCTTGGGATGTGCTTGAACTCTATAGACTGGAATTTTTGAGACAACTCGTGCAAACAATACCGATATGGTATCAATTTCAAATCTCGCGTCTCCCATTCCCCTTGAATTTGGTGTACCAAGAGATCCCGAGTCACCCATGACCAAAATCTCTTGAATACCCATGTCAATTGCCATCCTTAATCCCAAGATGCACGCCTCGTATTCGGCCATATTGTTGGTACAGAAAAATCGAAGCTGAGCTGTGACGGGATAGTGTTGACCCGTACTTGAAATGAGTACCGCTCCTATACCAACGCCCCTGCTGTTGACGGCTCTGTCAAAGTACATTTTCCATCCTGGTCTTTCATCTTGCTCCATCTCCTCGACAAGCATTGCCTCTTCATCCGGAAAGTATGTTTTCAATGGCTCATATTCATCATCCACCGGATTCTCGGCTAAGTGGTCCGCAATAGCTTGTGCCTTCATTGCCGTACGAGTTACATAGACAATGTCAAATTCCGTGAGCAGAATCTGCCATTTGGCCAGTCTTCCCGTAGGCATAGGCTTCTGAAATATATACTTGAGAGGATCCAATCGTGATATCAAGTACGTGGTGTACGCTGACAAATAATGCTTTAGCTTCTGAGCCACCCAAATCAATGCACAACAAGTTCTTTCCAATTGGGTATACTTCACCTCGTAGGATGTAAACTTTTTGCTGAGGTAATAGATGGCTTGTTCTTTCTTGCCTGTCTCATCATGTTGACCCAGTACACAACCGAAAGAGTTATCTAGCACCGTCAGATACAAAATCAAAGGTCGCCCTGGTTCTGGAGGAACTAACACCGGAGGATTGGCCAAATATTCCTTGATCTTGTCAAAGGCTTCCTGACACTCGTCGGTCCATTTAACTGCTGCATCTTTCTTCAACAACTTGAAGATCGGCTCGCATGTTGATGTCAATTGAGCAATGAACCGACTAATGTAATTCAACCTTCCTAATAAGCTCATGACCTCCTTCTTGTTCTTCGGCGGAGGTAGACTTTGAATAGCCTTGATCTTTGATGGATCCAGTTCAATACCTCGCCGACTCACAATAAACCCCAGTAGTTTCCCTGAAGGTACTCCAAAAGCATACTTCGCCGGATTGAGCTTTAGATTGTACCTCCGGAGTCTTTGGAAAAACTTCCTCAAATCTTTCACATGATCAGGTTGTTTTCTGGACTTTATAATGACATCGTCCACATATACTTCAATTTCTCGATGCATCATATCGTGAAACATTGTGGTCATTGCCCTCATGTAAGTTGCCCCGGCATTCTTCAATCCAAACGGCATTACTCTGTAACAGTACGTTCCCCAAGGTGTAATGAAGGCAGTTTTCTCAGCATCTTCTTCGTCCATAAGGATCTGGTGATATCCAGCATAACAGTCCACAAACGAACCGATCTCATGCTTGGCGCAATTGTCGATCAATATGTGAATGTTTGGCAATGGGAAGTCATCCTTCGGACTGGCTTTGTTGAGGTCTCTATAGTCTACACACACTCTGGTTTTGCCATCTTTCTTCGGGACCGGCACAACATTTGCCAACCAGGTGGGGTATTTGGTAACTCTTATGACCTTTGCCTCAAACTGCTTATTCACCTCTTCCTTTATCTTCACGCTAATGTCCGTTTTGAATTTCCTCAGCTTTTGTTTTACCGGCCGGCATTCAGAGTAGATAGGCAACTTGTGTACCACTAGATATGTGCTAAGCCCGGGCATGTCATCATAGGACCAAGCAAAGATGTCCTTAAATTCATGTAACAACCTTATCAATTCATCCCTGAGGGGTGCCTCCAAATGCATACTAATCTTTGTTTCTCGGACATCATCTTCGCTCCCCAAGTTTACAGATTCCGTATCACTCAGATTCGGCTTGGGTTTTTCCTCGTATTGTTTCGTGTCCTTACTTATTTCCTCCAGGGCTTCCTCATCCTCACACTCTATTTCACTATCTTCCTCAATTTCTTGTATAGTAGCGTGATTGTCGGAACTGGGTCTAGAATCCTTCACGCATGACATGGCATTGGAATCAACACATGCAAAACTGTACAAAAGGAAAAATAAAGAAAAATAAGGCAAAAGTGAAGAAAAAGGAAAAACTGCATTTCATTGATAAAAGAGTGAACAATGTCCGGGATACATGGTGATTTTCTTTTCATGAAGGGAATGGGAAAACAAAAAAAATAACAATTTTCGGGAAAGCAATGATAAAATTTTGAGCTAACTACCAAGACTCCTTCCTGATAGGGAAAGGAGTAGCTTCCCAATTGTTTAACATGATTCCAGGCCCCACAAATTGCACGTCCATTTTGCTCGTGCCTTCCCCTGCTTCAATCGTATTCACCTCCCAAAACATTTTCTCAAAACCGAGCATTTCTTCATCAAGTTGGGTCTCAATGCACTTTGTTGCAGCAGATGGTTGATATTTTGTACCAGGCCTGATGAAGGTGTCGGATAATTTGGGTATGGGTTTGGGCAAGGTCCAATTCTTTTTGGCTTTAGAGGCTCTTTGGATGTCGGCAAAGGTGGGTTTGAACCCTAAGCCGAATGTACCTTTGTTCTCCGGAAGCTGAACTGGTTGAATGACTCCCTGCAGTGTTTTGCCTAATCCCCTCCCCGGTGCAAATCCGTTTCTCAGCATTTCTCTGGCCACCATCACAGCAGTTGGTGCCATCATAGGGGTTGGTAACTTTTCCCCTTCAGCAACTCTATTCACCACAACAGCATCCGTCACTTGGTAGACCCAAGGACCTCTATCCCCATTAGTATCATCAAAAGGTGCTACCACGTTACAAGCATTTTCCTCCCCGTGTACAACAATCTCTTGCTGTTCCCACTCAAACTTGACCATCTGGTGTAGAGAAGATGGTACTGCCTTGGCCGCATGAATCCAAGGTCGGCCTAACAACAAGTTATACGACACGGCAATGTCGAGCACCTGGAACTCCATCGTAAAATCAACGGGACCGATGGTCACTTCCAAAATAATATCTCCTAACGTGTTTTTACCTCTGCCGTCAAACCCTCTCACATTGATACTGTTCCTCCGGATTCTGTCCGGGCTAATGTTCAGCTTCCCTAAAGTTGATAGCGGGCAAATGTTAGCACTCGATCTATTGTCAATCAATACCCTGGTCACGACTGACTCTTCACTTTTTACTGTAATGTACAATGCTTTATTGTGTTCAGTTCCCTCCACCGGCAGCTCCCTATCAGAGAAGGCGATCCTATTAGACTCGAAAATTTTGCTGGTAATCTTCTCCAAGTGACACACTGAAATTTTTTCCGAAACATGAGCCTCATTTAGAATCTTCATAAGAGCCTTCCGGTGTTCTTCTGAATTTATCAGCAAGGATAACAAAGAAATCTGGGCCGGGGTCTTTCTTAACTGCTCAACCACTGAGTACTCTTGTGACTTCATTTTCTTAAGGAATTCTTCTGCTTCCTCCTCCGACACTGGCTTCTTCAATTGACTTTCTCTTACCGTCTTCATCTTTCTCAGTTCCTCTGGAGCAAAACACCTTCCGGATCGGGTGAGTCCATGCGTTTCGTTAATTTCACCAGAAATCTCTTTTCCCTTGTAAACTACTGCTACCTTGTTATAGTTCCAAGGTACAGTCTTTGTACTCACCACTGGCATTTGCACTACTAGTTTTATGATTATTGGCTCTGCACTTGCGCCTTTCACAGTCACGATCGTCTTTGCGCCTGGCACTACCACTTTTAAACCTCCCACCACTACTGGCTTTGGTTTCTCAACAATCGCTTTCTCCTTCACAACTTCCTTTTCTAACTTGTCACTCGACTTTATCATCATGACGGCCTGAGATGGTTTTTGATTGCCATCACCCTGCACCAGTTCTATCATATTCGTTTCGTGGTGATTCGGCAATGGATTCTAGGTAATGTTTGGGGCTTCGGGAGCCTGTACTTCAATTCTCCTCTCATCGATAAGATCTTGAATGGCATTCTTTAATTGCCAACACTTCTCAGTATCGTGGCCCAATGTTCCCGAACAGTATTCACATCTGACAGAAGAATCAAGATTTTTCGGGGGTGGGTTTGGAACTTTTGGTGCGACTGGTCTTAACATCCCCAACTCTTTCAACCTGTGGTAAAGACTGGTATATGATTCTCCGAGCGGGGTGAATGTTTTCTTGCTTTGTTTCTCCAATCAGCGTCCGGCCTGGGTCTATTCTGGTTTCGGTAAGGTTTAGGGGTTGGGTATGTGTTATGGGTGTGGTACACATTGTGTGGAGCTTGAGCTCTCCACACATGGGGTGGTGGTGGTGGGTAAGCTTGTGCTTGTGGGTGGTGGTAATGTGGGACTGTTGGCGGGTATGGTGGAGGTGGTGGGTTATATGGGCTTGGTGTATTGTAGGGGTTTGGCGGATAAGATGGTGGTGGTGGATTATATGGAGTTGACGGGCTTGGTGGGTGTTGGGGGTAAGGTCTTGGTGGGTTATAATGTGGGTTGCGACTCCACGGCCTACTTTCTACAGTAGCTACTTCTTCTTTCTTCTTCTTTCCCATCACTCCCCCGTTTCCACTCTGTATAGCTTGATTGGTGGCTTTGATAGCCGAAAAACGCATAATTTTGTTTGTCTTCAAACCTTCCTCTACGAAACTTCCCATTTTCACAACTTCATTAAAACTCTTTCCAATTGCTGACACTAGATGGCCGTAGTATGTTGGCTCCAGAGCCTGTAGAAAACAATCCACCATTTCCCCTTCTTTCATGGGTGGATCCACTCTAGCGGCCTGTTCCCTCCATCTAAAACTGTATTCCCTAAAGCTCTCTCCTGGCTTCTTCTCCATCTTGGTAAGGGATAACCTGTCGGGTATGATCTCCAAATTGTACTGAAAGTGACTAGCGAAAGCTTGTGCTAAGTCATCCCAGATGAACCACCTTGTATGGTCATGTCGGGTATACCATTCCAGAGCTGATCCACTCAGACTTTGGCTGAAGTACGCCATCAACAATTCATCTCTACCTCCCGCGCCTCTCATCTTGCTACAGTATCCTCTGAGATGAGCTACCGGATCCCCGTGTCCGCTATACATGTCAAACTTTGGCAACTTGAACCACGGGAAGCTGCACCTCGGGGAACAAACATAGGTCTTTGTAGGCTACACTTACTTGCCCTCCCAGTCCTTGCGTATTGCGGAAAGCATTCTCAAGACTTTTCACTTTCCGAGCCATCTCTTCCTGCCCGGCACTTGCTTCCATCATCGGAGCATGAGACTCGTGTTGTCTGAAAGTCGGCTCCGGAGGGTAGTAGTGAGGATCCTGGATATGAAACATCGGTTCACTAGAGGATTTGTGGATAACAGCGGGCGGAGGTGCCACATATACAGGAGCAACTTGTGGTATAGGAGGTGGTGCTTGCTTGGCTGGAGGTGGTGGTATCTGGGAGGTGGAAGCATAGTAGTGAGGGTAATCGGGGTAGGTGGAGGACGAGTTCATTGTTGGTGGCTCAGGGTTAGGATTGGCTGGAGGGACATATGCAGGGTTAGCAGGGTAGGCTGGTAGTGGTTGACCTCTAGACCAAGCCTGGTACATTTCGGCCATCTGCTGTCTCAACTTGTACATTTCTTCCTTCATCCCTGCCACATCCACGATCTCTTCTTCGTGAGCAGGGTCCACAATAGTTGCCTCGATCTCCTGGGACACAGCCTTTGTCATCTTTTTGTATCTGGTGTTGTATGGGTGGGTAGCCAGAATGCCAGTTGCCTAGAAAATCTGGACTCACAAACATCAACACTCGTTAGTTGTTAGCGCATGAATAAGATACAACGACTTTAAAACAAACATATTTGCTTGAGTCGTTATGCATCATCCCGGCCGCTGCTCACTTGGACCAATCATCTTTTTCTTTTACCGCTCTTTTGTTTTCTTTCTTTCTTTTCTTCTTTTCTTTTCTTTTCTCTTTTGCTTTTTCTCTTTTCTTGCTTTTTTTTTCTTTTTTCCTTTCTTTTCTTGCTTTTTCTTTCTCTCTTTTTTCGTTGTCGTTTTCATAATTACGCTCCTATTTATTTGCCTAGCGGATTCAAAGCAAAAGAATTGGTAACAACACTTGTTTCCTCATTGATAATTCAAAACATTGATTACAAAGTGATGTTTTAAAAAGGAAAAAATAAAAGATGATGCATGACCTAAGAGTACATTAATGCACCTAGTGCCCGCGAGGCATCGTTCGGCCTTGCCGCGGGCCTATATGCTAAACCCCTTTGAAGCCTATCCAGGTCGGCCATGACTTGTTGTACAAAAAACTTCACTGCAGATACAAAAGTCCTTCGAGACATATCTTCACAAAGCTGAGTCTTCCGGGTGATGTATTGGGCGATGCGAACAATCTTTTCTCTGATGACCCCTTTTTCTTGCAATAGCCGGCTTATTTGTTGAGTGCGAGCATCCAAGGTGTGTTGGTTGTCTTTTTGCACTTGTTGCAGCTCCAATTCTAATCTAGCCATAGTCGTGTAGCAGTGTTCTTTTTTTTCTTCAAGATCTTTGATAATCTTGTTACTCTTGACTGTGGCTGAGATTATTTTCTTTCTAAGCTGAGCTATTTCAACATCGTGCTTGTCTTGTAGCTGCTGAACCAACTTGGCTCTTTCATCGGCGTCTCTGCCCATTTGCTTCCGAGCTTTGACTAACTCTTTTTCAGCTACGTCCAAATCAAAGCTATAGTCATTTACTTTCCGTCGGAGAATCTCGATTAACTTTTCATCTCGGGCTGAACGAATTGGGGTCTCGGATGCAATTTTCATTTGAGCTATTTGAGCCTTCAACATATCATTTTCTTTTCTTCAGCTGTTTCTTTTCCACTTCATCGGATGCTGCTTGTAAGCCGCTTTCGAAATGAAGATTTCTGAGTTTATCTTCCAACAGACTGATTTTGGCCTTATATTCTTTTTCCTTGGCCGCCCATTTCAGATTTTCCTCGGATTGCTCTATCAGGTCTTGCAAGTGAGGTCTCTTTGAAAGACGTTCGTGTTCAACCCCTCGTCGGTACCATGTGGAGTACCCAGGTGATATCTCCCCCTTTGCTCTATTCGGCACACAAGTATCAATCTTCAAATTTTGGCACTCGTTCCAGATTTGCCGGATTTTTGCTTCCGGGAATTGCCCGTCCGGACCGATCTCCACAGCTTGCACACTGAGATCCCCGTCTCTCGGAATAATCTGACACCGACCCAACTGTCGCAGGGCTCTGTATGGGGCATAGGGTTGTATACTCTTCAAACCCATGATCAAAAATGGTGATCCCTCCGTTGGCATGTATATTACCTCGTCAAGAGGTAACCAGTCATACGTCCAATCGATTTGACCGTCAGTTAGTGATCGAAGATACACAATCCAACCTTGGACTCCTTCTGGCAATTTTACTTCCTTTGTCCTTGTACTAAACTCTTCCAAACATGTCCGTTCGGTCGAACCATAGCTTGAGTACGAAGGATGGTGGCATAGATGCTCGATTAGCCAGATTTGCAAGATCAAGTTACACCCTTCGAAGAAGATAGCCCCTGCTTTGCACGCAGTCAGTGCACGGTAGATGTCCGCCACGATCATTGGGGCCAGAGTACAGTTTTCTTGTACTATCAGTGTGGTAGCTACCCCGGCGACTTTTATGTTGATATGTCCATCTTTCCTCGGGAATACAACAACTCCAAGAAATGCCACCAAAAATGCGAACCTCCGGTGTTCTTCCCATTTCGCCCGGTTGGACTTACAGCATAATTTGTTGGTAAGATCATTGAAACCCCAACGTGTCCAAACCTATTGTAGATGAAGCTTAAAGAACAAAACCCGTCGGCCAGATCTTCATTATGAACATTCCGGGCAATTTTCAAAGAGTCGAGGAAGCGATGTACCTGTCACCGTCCTCGGAGATACCGGGTATTTTCCTTTCAGCGGAACCTCGGTCTTCCCGATGTAAAAGGCAATCTCCTCCAAAGTTGGGGTAAGTTCAAAATCCGGGAAATGAAATACGTTGTGTGCCGAATCCCAAAACGTGACCAACGCTCTAACCACATCACCTCGAGGAACCATGTCTAGTAAACCCGTAAGGCCTTTCAAGTACTTTTTGACCCAATCTTGACCATCGGATCCCATGTCCTGCCACCATAATTGTAACGACCCGGCCCGTCGTTACGGGAATTTACCACCCCGTTACCTTGCATTTACATATGTTATGCTTTTAAAACAGTATTAGAGTATATCGGGTGAGTTAGAAGTGATTTGGATTGAAAATGAAACAAATAACATGTTTGAAGAAAGCTTGAATATGAAAAGTCAACCAAGAGTTGACTATTGAGTTAGAGTGCTCGGAACCGGATTCGGATGATTCGACTAGTTCCCTGGGGGATCATTTATGACTTAGGAGAACAATCGGAATTGAATTCGGAGGTCGGTGTAGTTTTAAGCTTGAATTGGCGAATGTTGAATTTTGGCGAAAACCGGATGGTAGGTGATATTTTGATCCGGGGGTCGGAATGGAATTCCGACAATTTATGTAGCTTCGTTATGTGATTTTGGATATGTCTGCAAATTTTCAGGTCATTCGGACATCGTTTGATCGGGTTTTGGATTGAATGTTAGTTTTGAAAGTTTTGAAGAAACTTAGGCTTGAATCCGTGGTTAATTAGTGATTTTGATGTTTAGGATGGTGTTTTTATGATTGGAACAAGTTCGTATAAGGAATTAGGATGTGTTGGTGTGTTTGAATGAGGTCCCGGGGGCCTCGGGGTGTTTTCGGATGGTTAATCGGGAGAAAAATATGGAAAATTGCAGAAATTGGTGCACTGCCTCTGTTGTTTCCGCTCCTGCGGAATTTGGGCGCAGGAGCGGGTGCGCTGAAGCGGACCAGGAGCCGCAGAAGCGGCGACCGCAGAAGCGGATCATTTTCCGCTGAAGCGGAAACGCGGGGGCGGACTGGGAGTCGCAGAAGCGACCATCGCAGAAGCGGAAGGGGAGCCGCTTAGGCGAGTCCGCAGAAGCGGACGCCCAGTCGCAGAAGCGGACGTATCCGCAGGAGCGGTCCAGTCTCCGTAGAAGCGGACGCGTAGGAGCGGAAATACTTCCGCAGAAGCGGAAATCGCTGTAAGTTAAGTGTATCAGAAGTTACAAAATTTCATAAACATTTTAACATTTGGGGGTCTCGGCTTAAGGGCGACTTTGGGCGATTTTGAGGAAGAAATCAAGGGAAATCATCGGGTAATCAACTATGAACTCATATTATGATTAGTATTGATAATATCATACAATTATATCATGAAAATGGAGGAATTTGGGGTAATTATGGAGGATTTAACCCTAGGTTTGAACTTTAGAGAATCAAGGTTTTGAATGAGCAAATGGAGTCCGAATTTGGTAAAATTGATATGCTTAGACTCGTATTGAGATGAGGGTTCCGAATATGAGACTTTCGTAATTTTTCGAGAATCGTACCGAAAGTCGGGTTTTACCAACTTGGTGTAATGTTGAGAATTTCATATGAATTGAAGTGGGTTATGATTCTTTGACCCGTATTTGATATAATTATTGTTATTTGACTAGATTCTACGCACGAGGCAACGAAATTCAAGGGAAAAGGCATCGCGGACGATTCGACGACCGGCTAGAGGTGAGTAGTTTGTGTATATTGTAGCTTGAGGGTTCGAAACCCCGGCTTAGCACATTGTGACGCTAATAGGGCGTGGCTCGCACACCGTGGCAGGTGCGGAATTGATTGTGATTGGGGATTGAGACTTGGTCCATCCCGGGAATGAATAATATGATGTTGGTGTTGGAAATACACTGTATTTGCTATATTTGTGGGCTGTAAGCCTTGTTTGGGGCCTTGTGCCGATCTGTAGCGTCATTAGAGGACAATATTTATGTGATAGCTAAAATTGCTTAAATCACTGATCTTAGTCCTGGAAATTGAAATCACACTTTTGAAATGCTAAGTCATCGGCTTTTACAAACTTAATAAAGTTAAAATATTTTTCATAATTTATGAATTGAGATCTGGAATTAAGGATAATGGATTGTTTTGTGACTTATTTGCTTATTGTGGACTGAGCATGGGATCGGGCTGCACGCCGCAGTGGTTGATATGAGGGTCGGGCTGCACGCCGCAGCAGTATTGCGCTTGGGCTGTTAGGAGCCCCTCCGGAGTCTGTACACACCCCCAGTGAGCGCCGTCGACGTTAAATGGGATCGGGCTACACGCCGTAGCAGTTATGTGCATTGCATTGCATTTGTATTTGTTGGATTACTTTGTGGTAGCTGTATGGAATTATTGTTGCTAGTTCGTAGGAGATTCGGACTGTAGTGTAGCTTCATTTTGTGGTATTTTGTGGATTTCTTACTGTCAGCTACATGTATATATTTGTTACTCACTGAGTACTTAGTACTCACCCCTACTCCCTGCACCTTTTGTGTGCAGACTCAGGTACACAGGAGCAGTAGACGGACATCTCCAGCGTTTACATTGTCACATCGAGTTGCTGAGGTAGCTGCCTACGTTCGCAGAGCCTAGCTTCTCCTCTCATTCCAGTTGTTCGTTTATATTTTGTATTCAGACTTGAGTACTTCTATATCGTACTCTCTATTTCCTGTTGGTTTTGTTAGAGGCTCTAGACTTGTGACTCCGGATCTTTGGGAGTGTCAGTACTTTCGTTCAGTATTAATATTATTGGAGTTCTTAAACTCATATATTCTTTTTGGGCTGTCCATTTGGGGACTGGTATTGTGTTATAATTAAATCGTTTGTTTGGCTGGCCTAGGTTGATTGTTGGGCGCCATCACGACTGGATTTGGGTCGTGACAAGTTGGTATCAGAGCTCTAGGTTATTAGGACTCGCGAGTCGTGAGCCGGTTTAGTAGGCTTTCGCAGATCGGTACGTAGACGTCCGTATCTATCTTCGAAGGGCTACAGAAACTTTAGGAAAAACCTCGTTTTCTTGAATTCATATCGTGCGATTTGTGTTATCGTGAAATTAAATCTTTCCATATTCTATTCTCTCGGAGATGGCGAGAACACGAGCTAACGGACGTGGCGGACGACCGCCGTTGGCACCCGAGAGGCCGTGGTCGTGGTAGAGGTAGGGCGGCGGCGCCGGCACCGGCCACTGGCGACCGCGGGCGATCGGACTCGGGACCGGATTCCGGCGGCGAACGCTCGGCGGCTCGAGGTTCGAGCGCCGGCGGTGCCTGTTGTGATCGCGGGTCTTTGGGAGACCTTGGCTCGGATATTATCGGTGTGCACGAGCTTGGCACGAGGTAGTTCTTGCTGCTGCTGCGGTGTCTTCTTCACGAGCGGGGGAGGAAATCGGACCCCGTGGCTCGGACACCGAGCCGGTTCGACCGGTTGCACCGGTTGCACCGGCTCACTGCATATGTGGTTCCGGTTATGCCCGACGAGAGCAGCGTCGTTTGGAGAGGTTTGAGAGGTTACAGCCTCCGACATTCAGTGGAGCTGCGGGCGAGGATGCCCAGGGTTTTCTTGACCGATGTCGGCGTATGCTTCGCACCGCGGGTATTCTAGAGTCCGGCGGTGTTTCATTCGCCACTTTTCAGTTCACAGGTGCAGCTTTCCGGTGGTGGGAGGATTTTGAGAGCCGTAGGCCCGTTGGGGCAGGCCCCTCACTTGGCAGCAATTCTCCGCGGTATTTTTGGAGAAGTACGTGCCTCGGTCTCGGAGAGGAGGAGCTGCGACGTCGGTTCGAGTGGTTGAAACGAGGAGAGATGACAGACAATCGGTATGAGATGAGATTCGCACAGTGGCCCGTCGTGCCATGTGGATGGTTCCTACAGACGGGGAGAGGATCGGAGATTTATTGATGGTCTTATTTATCCCGTCCGCATATTGATGACCAGGGGAGAGAGTTTCTACAGTTAGCTTTGAGGAGGTGGTTGATGCTGCCCGTCACGTTGAGACAGATCGCCGAGAGCGAGAGGAGAGAGGCTAAGAGGCCTCGTGGTGCGGCGATTCACGGTGGTGCTCGAGTCTAGGGGCCGATTTCGGCGTAGCGGAGGTCGCTCGCTTCGGATCTCATCGGTGCGGACGTGCGAGAGTCCGGTGGGGTTTCATCGATCGTGGTCGTCAAGGCCGGCGGGGTTATCGGGGTCGGCGGAACCGTCGGCGAGTCGGCACACGCGGGTGCTCTTCCGGCTCGAGCTGCGCTCCTGTTTCCTCGACACGGGATTCGTCGGTGGCGAGGGTCCTCGGCGGCCCGCTACTTCCGTCTTCGGGCCGTTGTTTTGAGTGCGGTGATTTGGGCCATATCGGGAGAGAGTGTCCTCAGTGGCTTCGTAAGAGGTCACGGCGGAGGGATCAGCCTTCGTCTTCTACTCCTGTTTCTTCGGCGCCGGCACGGTCGGCTAGGACTGGTGGCGGTATCTAGAGGTCGCCCAGAGGCGAGGATCGTGCTGGTGGAGGCGAGGCTCGTTTCTATGCTCTTCGGAATGAGGAAGGATGCTAGTGCCTCGGATGCGGTCATTTCGGGTATTATCTCGGTCTGCCACAGGGAGCTTCTGTCTTAGTTGATCCCGGATCCACCTATTCTTATGTCTCTACTTACTTTGCACATCGTTTGGGTATGACCCGTGGTATCCTTGCTTTGCCCGTACATGTGTCTACCCCAGTGGGGGATATTGTTGTTGTGGATCGGGTATATCGATCCTGTTTTATTACTATTGGGGGTCTGGAGAACCGAGTTGATTTATTACTACTGGGCATGGTAGATTTCGATGTTATTCTAGGCATGGATTGGCTATCTCCTTACCATGCGATTATGGACTGTCATGCCAAGACAGTCACGTTAGCTATTCCGGGTAATCCGCGGATCGAGTGGCGTGGCTTGACTGATTATGTGTCCGACAGGGTGATTTCTTATATAAAGGCTCGACGAATGATTGGCAAGGGTTGTTTATCTTATTTGGCCTTCATTACAAATGTTGAGGCAGAGACACCCGATCTTGATTCGGTCCCCATTGTGAGGGAGTTTCCGGATGTATTTCCAGCAGACCTGCCAGGCATGCCGCCTGATAGAGATATTGATTTTGGTATTGATTTGGTGTCGGGCACTCAGCCCATTTCTATTCCTCCCTATCGCATGGCACCAGCACAGTTAAAAGAATTGAAAGAACAGCTTCAGGAACTCTTAGATAAGGGTTTCATTCGTCCAAGTGTGTCACCTTGGGGTGCAGCGGTGTTGTTCGTAAAGAAGAAAGATGGCACAATGAGAATGTGCATTGATTATAGGCAGCTGAACAAGGTAACAGTGAAGAATAAATACCCACTGCCTCGTATTGAGGACCTATTTGATCAGCTCCAGGGAGCTAGTGTATTTTCTAAGATTGATCTTCGATCGGGCTATCATCAGTTGAAGATCAGGGACTCGGATATTATGAAGACAGCGTTCAGGACGCAATATGGGCACTACGAGTTCCTGGTGATGTCTTTCGGGTTGACTAATGCCCCAGCAACATTCATGCACTTGATGAATAGTGTATTTCGGCCGTGCCTTGATTCTTTTGTGATTGTGTTTATTGATGATATTCTGGTATATTCATGCAGTCAGGAGGAGCATGCACAACATTTGAGGGTGGTATTGCAGAGATTGAGAGAAGAGAAGCTTTATGCAAAATTCACTAAGTGTGAGTTCTGGCTTGATATTGTCGGTTTTCTGGGACATGTAGTGTCCAGTGATGGTATTAGGGTTGATCCACAGAAGGTTGAGGCAGTGCAGAATTGGCCC
This sequence comes from Nicotiana noctiflora, assembly GCA_032618575.1. Taxonomy (NCBI): domain Eukaryota; kingdom Viridiplantae; phylum Streptophyta; class Magnoliopsida; order Solanales; family Solanaceae; genus Nicotiana; species Nicotiana noctiflora. The sequence continues at coordinate 103,475 of JASVEL010000367.1, read as the reverse complement.
AGACCTTCCTCAGCTACAGAGATTCGGAGTTTTCTCGGCTTGGCAGGCTATTATCGTCGGTTTGTTCGGGATTTCTCATCTATTGCTTCACCGTTGACTAAGTTGACACAGAAGAATGCTCCATTTGTGTGGTCTGATGAATGTGAAGAGAGCTTTCGGAAGCTCAAGGAGGCTTTGACCACGGCTCCAGTACTTGTGTTACCATCGGCCTCAGGGTCATATACGGTGTATTGTGATGCTTCCAGAGTTGGACTCGGTTGTGTGTTGATGCAGGAGGGTAGAGTTATCGCATATGCTTCTCGTCAGCTAAAGCCCCACGAGAAGAACTACCCTGTTCATGATTTGGAGTTAGTTGCTATTGTTCATGCTTTGAAGATTTGGAGGCATTATCTATATGGTGTATCTTGTGATGTATATACAGACCACCGCAGCCTTCAGCATTTGTTTAAGCAAAAAGATCTAAATTTGAGGCAGCGGAGATGGCTTGAATTGCTTAAAGACTATGATATTACTATCTTGTACCATCCCGGGAAAGCCAATGTAGTGGCTGATGCATTGAGCCGGAAGGCTATTAGTATGGGCAGTTTGGCGTATATTCCGGTTGGGGAGAGACCCCTAGCAGTTGATGTTCAGGCGTTAGCTAATCAGATGGTAAGGCTGGATATTTCTGAGCCCAGTCGGGTGATGGCTTATGTAGTAGCTCGATCTTCTCTATATGATCGTATTCGAGAGCGTCGGTATGATGATCCACACTTACTTGTCCTTAAGGACAGAGTTCAGCATGATGATGCTAGAGATGTCACTATTGATAGTGAGGGTGTATTGCGGATGCGGGGCCGGATATGTGTGCCCAATGTTGATGGCCTTCGTGAGTTGATATTGGAAGAGGCCCATAGCTCGCGGTATTCTATTCATCCAGGAGCCGCGAAGATGTATCAGGATTTGAAGCAGCATTACTGGTGGAGAAAGATGAAGAAAGATATTGTGAGCCATGTGGCTCGGTGTCTAAACTGTCAGCAGGTCAAGTATGAGCATCAGAGACCTGGTGGTGTATTCCAGCGTATTGATATTCCGGAGTGGAAGTGGGAAAGAATAACTATGGACTTTGTTAGCGGACTCCCTCGGACAGCGAGGAAGTTTGATTCAGTTTGGGTGATTGTGGATAGGTTGACTAAGTCGGCTCACTTCATCCCAGTGTGTACTACCTATACCTCGGAGCGGTTGGCAGAGATATTCATTCGTGAGATAGTGAGATTGCATGGAGTTCCTATTTCCATTATATCAGACAGAGGTACCCAGTTCACATCTCAGTTCTGGAGGACATTTCAGCGAGAGTTGGGTTCACAGGTAGAGTTGAGCACAGCATTTCATCCACAGACGGATGGGCAGTCTGAGCGTACTATTCAGATATTGGAGGACATGTTGCGTGCTTGTGTCGTTGATTTTGGTGGTTCATGGGCTGATTATTTGCCTTTGGCGGAGTTTGCTTACAATAATAGCTATCAGTCCAGCATTCAGATGGCACCGTATGAAGCTTTATATGGGAGGCGGTGTAGGTCTCCAGTTGGTTGGTTCGAGCCCGGCGAGGCTAGGTTGTTGGGGACAGAGTTAGTCCAAGATGCCTTAGACAAGGTGAAGGTAATTCAGGAGAGACTTCGCACAGCTCAGTCGCGTGAGAAGAGTTATGCGGACCGGAAGGTCCGAGATGTGTCTTATTCAGTAGGTGAGAAGGTGTTGCTGAAAGTTTCGCCTATGAAGGGTGTTATGAGGTTTGGAAAGAAAGGGAAGTTGAGCCCGAGGTTTATTGGACCTTTTGAGGTGCTTAGGAAAGTTGGGGAGGTGGCTTATATGCTTGCTTTGCCACCCAGTTTGTCGGGAGTTCACCCGGTGTTCCATGTATCTATGCTCCGGAAGTATGTCGGAGACCCGTCTCATGTGTTAGACTTCAGCACAATACAGCTGGATGAGAACTTGACCTATGATGTGGAGCCGGTAGCCATTTTGGGTCGACAGGTTCGTAAGTTGAGATCCAAAGATATAGCTTCGGTGAAAGTGCGGTGGAGAGGTCGTCCCGTGGAGGATGAAACTTGGGAGACCGAACAGGAGATGCGGAGCAGATATCCACACTTTGTTTGATGCTCCAGGTATGTTTCTTAACCCGCTCGCGGACGAGCGTTTGTTTAAGTTGGGGAGAATGTAACGACCCGGCCCGTCGTTACGGGAATTTACCACCCCGTTACCTTGCATTTACATATATTATGCTTTTAAAACGGTATTAGAGTATATCGGGTGAGTTAGAAGTGATTTGGATTGAAAATGAAACAAATAACATGTTTGAAGAAAGCTTGAATATGAAAAGTCAACCAAGAGTTGACTATTGAGTTAGAGTGCTCGGAGCCGGATTCTGATGATTCGACTAGTTCTGGGGGATCATTTATGACTTAGGAGAACAATCGGAATTGAATTCGGAGGTCGGTGTAGTTTTAAGCTTGAATTGGCGAATGTTGAATTTTGGCGAAAACCGGATGGTAGGTGATATTTTGATCCGGGGGTCGGAATGGAATTCCGACAATTTATGTAGCTTCGTTATGTGATTTTGGATATGTCTGCAAATTTTCAGGTCATTCGGACATCGTTTGATCGGGTTTTGGATTGAATGTTAGTTTTGAAAGTTTTGAAGAAACTTAGGCTTGAATCCGTGGTTAATTGGTGATTTTGATGTTTAGGATGGTGTTTTTATGATTGGAACAAGTTCGAATAAGGAATTAGGATGTGTTGGTGTGTTTGAATGAGGTCCGGGGGCCTCGGGGTGTTTTCGGATGGTTAATCGGGAGAAATATGGAAAATTGCAGAAAATTTGTGCTCTGCCTCTGTTGTTTCCGCTCCTGCGGAATTATGGGCGCAGGAGCGGGTGCGCTGAAGCGGAAAGGAGCCGCAGAAGCGGCGACCGCAGAAGCGGAAGGGGAGCCGCTGAAGCGGAAACGCGGGGGCGGGCTGGGAGTCGCAGAAGCGACCATCGCAGAAGCGGAAGGGGAGCCGCTTAGGCGAGTCCGCAGAAGCGGACGCCCAGTCGCAGAAGCGGACGTTTCCGCAGGAGCGGTCCAATCTCCGCAGAAGCGGACGCGTAGGAGCGGAAATACTTCCGCAGAAGCGGAAATCGCTGTAAGTTAAGTGTATCAGAAGTTAGAAAATTTCAGAAACATTTTAACATTTGGGGGTCTCGGCTTAAGGGCGACTTTGGGCGATTTTGAGGAAGAAATCAAGGGAAATCATCGGGTAATCAACTATGAACTCATATTATGATTAGTATTGATAATATCATGCAATTATATCATGAAAATGGAGGAATTTGGGGTAATTATGGAGGATTTAACCCTAGGTTTGAACTTTAGAGAATCAAGGTTTTGAATGAGCAAATGGAGTCCGAATTTGGTAAAATTGATATGCTTAGACTCGTATTGAGATGAGGGTTCCGAATATGAGACTTTCGTAATTTTTCGAGAATCGTACCGAAAGTCGGGTTTTACCAACTTGGTGTAATGTTGAGAATTTCATATGAATTGAAGTGGGTTATGATTCTTTGACCAGTATTTGATATAATTATTGTTATTTGACTAGATTCTACGCACGAGGCAACGAAATTCAAGGGAAAAGGCATCGCGGACGATTCGACAACCGGCTAGAGGTGAGTAGTTTGTGTATATTGTAGCCTGAGGGTTTGAAACCCCGGCCTAGCACATTGTGACGCTAATAGGGCGTGGCTCGCACCCCATGGCAGAGGTGCGGAATTGATTGTGATTGGGGATTGAGACTTGGTCCATCCAGGGAATGAATAATATGATGTTGGTGTTGGAAATACTCTGTATTTGCTATATTTGTGGGCTTGTAAGCCTTGTTTGGGGCCTTGTGCCGATCTGCAGCGTCCTTAGAGGACAATATTTATGTGATAGCTAAAATTGCTTAAATCGCTGATCTCAGTCCTGGAAATTGTAATCACACTTTTGAAATGCTAAGTCACCAGCTTTTACAAACTTAATAAAGTTAAAGTATTTTTCATAAATTATGAATTGAGAAGCTGGAAATAAGGAAAATGAGTTGTTTTGTGACTTAATTGCTTATTGTGGACTGAGTATGGGATCGGGCTGCACGCGCGATGGTTGATGTGAGGATCGGGGCTGCACGCCGCGGCGATGTTGCGCTTGGGTGTAGGAGCCCTCAGAGTCTGTACACACCCCGAGTGAGCGCAGTCGACGTTAAGCTGGATCGGGCTACACGCAGTAGCGATTATGTGCATTGCATTGCATTTGTATTTGTTGGATTACTTTGTGGTAGGTTTGTATGGAATTATTGTTGCTAGTTCGTAGGAGATTCGGACTGTAGTGTAGCTTCGTTTTGTGGTATTTTGTGGATTTCTTCTTGTCAACTACATGTATATATTTGTTACTCGTTTGAGTACTTAGTACTCACCCTCACCTCCCTGCACCTTTTGTGTGCGGACTCGGGTACACAGGAGCGGTAGACGGACATCTCCGGCGTTTACATTGTCACGTCGAGTTCTTTGAGGTAGGCTGCCTACGTTCGCGAGCCTAGCTTCTCTCTCATTCCGGTTGTTCGTTTATATTTTGTATTCGGACTTGAGTACTTCTATATCGTACTCTCTATTTCCTGTTGGTTTTGTTAGAGGCTCTAGACTTGTGACTCCGGATCTTTGGGAGTGTCAGTACTTTCGTTCAGTATTAATATTATTGGAGTTCTTAAACTCATATATTCTTTTTGGGCTGTCCATTTGGGGGCTGGTATTGTGTTATAATTAAATCGTTTGTTTGGCTGGCCTAGCTTGATTGTTGGGCGCCATCACGACTGGATTTGGGTCGTGACAATAATCTCAGCTCCAAAGGGATTTTATTTAGGGAAAATTGTTCATTCATCATCGTGCTCGTCCTGCACATTTATTAAAGTGATTTTATTTAGAAGAAAGAAAAATCTTTTTCAATGCAAGTTTTCAATTTTTGAAGGAAAGAAAATGAAAATGACTTTCGAGGTGGCCATTTTTGCAAAAACAACCTTCCGTCGTCCTTTTGGAACATTCGGCGATTTCCAAAAATAGCAATCACCTCGATTATTTGAAAAGAAAAATCTTTTTTGGTCTTTTTTTCTAAAAGTGTGGTTGGACCCGTTTAAGGGTTGCCTACGTATCCCACCTAATGGCGAGAATCAAACCTGCGTAGTTCGGTCAGATTATTTGACCAGTTATTTCAAAAAAATGTTCCACCTATTTTTTCAAATTTTCAAATTTTCCATGTACCTATTTGCTATAAATCCTTAATTTCCTCTCTCTTTTTTTTTTCAACAAATTTTCCAATCTCGGGATTTCCGCCGGTCCGCATAACGATCAAGGACAATAAAATGCAACACATAGCATGCTCGGTCTTTTCAATACCGGGTCACCTGTCCTAGACGGACCCAACCCCTGTGTTGAGTCCCCTAAGTCAAATATGATGCAAATAATCGTCCTAGACCTATGTTCGAAATCTTATGGTTTCATGGATTGCTAGGCCGTGTACCCGAGCGGACAACTCGAATCGAGGAGGGGGCTACGTACCGGTGACCCGCGGAGTCAATCGGCTTTGTAACTTATCCGGCCTCTGTTTTCTTAATTTAAGGTGACTTTAACGGAAAGGGGAGTCTCAACCAGTAAGCACATCCCCGGGGGAGAAGAGAGAAGGGTTTTCGGCACAATTTTATATACATTTCACATAATATCAAAGAGATAAAGCACATAGCATGTTGTTCAAATCACATAATGAAGTCAAACAAAAACGCGAACGGCAGTTCTAAGGAGCTCGAGTTCTTAAACCCTGAAATCGAAATTCAGGGTTGGGTCCCCAGCAGAGTCGCCAGAGCTGTCACACCTCCCTTTTTTACTACCCCAAATACTTAAAAGCGTATAAATACACTCGTAGGGTATACCCCGACGCTCAATTACCCAAGACGGATAAAATAACGTAAGGGAAGGAGTTTTTCCAATTAAAGGACAATCGGTTCGGGATTTTATTAGAGATTAATCAGAGTCGCCACTTGGGAATGATCATGGTGTCCCAAGTCACCGGTTAATCCCGAATCCGAGGAATTTTGACTCTTGAAATGTATGCGAAGCAGAGGTCCGGATAAGGAACTCTGTTAACCCGGGAGAAGGTGTTAGGCACTCCCGGATTCCGTGGTTTTAGCACGGTCGCTCCATTGTCGTTCTTAACTTTTGTTTGACTCAATTATAGGTTTTAACAACATAAAGTGCTTTTTATATAAATATTATTTTTTAGGAATTTGCGGTATCGCGAAAACACGCCTCGAGTCATACGGCAACCAGTACGCCTATGACTTTTGGTGTATTTCGGCTTTACCGAGATTTGGATTTGAGTCGCACCAAGTGCACACTCGTTCAGTGGAAAGTATATTAAAACCGTGCCCCTAAGATAATCTATATCGGCTTTTAACTTTGGGAGAGGTTATGAAATTCGCTATTAACCTCTCCGATTCTACTATATTATCTTATTACTAAATGGGGGCCCCGGTGTTATTATTCGGGCGAGGCTCGTCCCAATTTTTCATTAAAGGATACTAGTATTTGGCTATGTTTTCTATATTCATTTTTTCCTTAACCGCATCTTAACAATAAGAATTCCAGGCCCATGTAGTTTATTGTTATTGGGCCTGGATCTTTTCATCTACTTATACAAATTCCAGATCCATCCAGACCCTTAAGGTCCGAGCTGTCTTAAGGCTTTTGCCTACTGACTTTGCACTATTGTTCAGGCTCCCTTTGCATTGGGCCCTAACCAGTTGATAGTTATGACAATAAGTAAAACTAATGAAGAACTCAAAATAAAACAACATTAAGAAATCAAATTACTCTTTATTCAACAGAAGAGAAAATTGCTGTACAATGTATTTCCTGTTAATTCCAAACTAAGATAGTCAAGTACATATGAAAGAAAACTGATTACTTCTATGTTCCGAGTGCTTCTTAAAAGACTGATATACTAAGGATGGAAAAGTTATTTAACTAGTGATTAATACCAAATGATTTAACTATATGATTTGGACCGTCTGATTGCTTACTTAAAGTGGACCTAAACATCTAAATTGAGTGATCCAGTGATACTTATATACATGATTGCTCTATTGGATTCACTTTAGCTTATACTCATCCATTGTCCCGTACTAATTGCAAATTACTTCATATTTCTATTACTACTCTTTCTAGGCAGATTCATGTATGCGATTAACTATTGATGTGAGTCAAGCCAATATAATGTTCACGAACCAACCTTAATCAAATCATTCCCTCGATTTTACTTGTTCTTTCCCTTTTAGACCAGACTAGTCGAGCTCATTAATCCCTAGATCTGATTTACTATACGAGTTATTCAAAATTACTACTGTGGTGTTATTATCAATTCAAGACATGGTTGTTTAGTCTGTTTTATAATTATTACCTATTTAACTAAGTGATTTATGACTATGATTATACTACTACTATTCTACTATTATATTAGCTATTACATCTTATGTTTCTGTTCTTTCAGCTACTATCTACTACAACAAACGGATTACAATATTAAACTACAACTATAAAACAACAATGAACTTAAACTTGAATCTCCATTTTATTTCATCAAAGGCGCCAATACAGCATCATTCATAAAGAAGTGTACCTGGATGAAACAGAGAAATCGATGAGTTCTAGGGAGATCAAGTAAGTTGTAACCACAGCAAGATCCAAACAGCCAATGCAACAGTGGAAGTGAATGCTAGATGAACAAAACAACACAGCAACAACAGCGAAGATCTCACAGCAAGGCAAAGAGAAACCCAGACCCAATTCGAGCAAAGAAACCCAAAACTCAACAGCAATTGACAGGTTCTAACTCGAAGGAAAATTCCAGAAATCCTACTGTTAGATTGCTATTTCTATCTCTGAAATTTTGGTATTCAATAAAAGCCAGCTTGAATGTATTTCAGAATTGCTAAAAATTGGAACCCCCCCTTTCAGCTCTTTTTGGGGTGTATTTATAGTTAACCTAAGGCTGAAACTTGGGGAGAAAGTTATGGGATTTTATCCACTTCTCCCCCTCCTAAAATTATCCAATCTACACTTAAGTCCCCATTTTCAGTTATCAAAACCCTTCCAGCATGTGCCGGAAGGTTCTAAAGATTCTCTTTTATGGGCTTTTACCAATGTATCCCTAATAGTTAAAGATTTTTACAGATTTCCCATTTTTAGGAGACCATTATACCCCTAAACCTCTGCAAAATTGCAGAAATCAGGAGCATAAGTGTCTCAATTACCCTCCTAAGTTCTAACTATTTACTATTTCACCTTTTTAATTCCCAATTGTGCCCCTGAGGGCACTGCTGATTTACTAGCCTACCTAGGTCAGATTTCAACTTCTTTTGAACCTATTTAACTAATAGCCAGCCCTGGCATTAGTATTTAAAGGCTGGCCAGTTTTATTTTTAAGAAACTATTTCAATTTTAGCCACTTTTAAACTAATTCCAGTCAATTAAGACTAAGTTATTACAAATTAAAGCCAATTGCAGGACTAGCTTGTTTTATTATTGAGATTAACTATTTAAGAACTAGCCAGTCTCAAGTTAAGACTTAGCTTGGGCTATCAAAGCCAAGTACTGAACAGCTGGGCCCAAAACCTTTACAGGTTTGGCCACTTTGCTGTTCAGGGCTCTAAAGAGAGCCTGGGCTAGTCTGCATTTGCAGACATAGCCATTTTGCACAACCAGCCACTTTTAAAGTGGATTGTGTGTTAGGGCCTCACAAAATTGGTCAACCCTTTGCAAGGTTGACCATTCTTAGGCCAATTATTAAACTTGTAGCCTATTTTGTTCATTTTCTGCTAATTCCTATTTAAAAACTAACTAATTAATGAGACTTAGCACTAGCAGCTATAACCAATTCACCTAAGCATGAAAGCATTAACAGTGTTCAATTGACAAGGAACTATTGCAGTTTTAGCCATTTCAACAGATATTTGCACACATAGCCAAATGAAATCAAATTTGTCCACTAACTAATCAAAATTCAGAGGAAAGGTTGAGTATTGTTGAATCTTAATCAATTAGACTTTACAAACTTAATTCTCCATGGCAGAGTGCCAATTAACATTAAGCAAGCTTAGTTTCAATCATTTTTATGTTAAATGAATCATTGAAAAACCCAAAACACACTTAAAGATCATTGATATAAACACATAAGTACTAAATCCCACAAAACAGTAAAGGGAATTGAGACATGGTCTACCCAAACAAAAGAACAAACAAACTAACATGATATGGTTTTAACAGAGTAGACAAAAATGGTAATAATCAAAACAACTAAACTTAACTCTCCAAGGGTTAATCCTAATCTAAAACATACGGGTAAGCAGATAAGAAGGTGAAGATAAACAGAAAATGATGAAGAACAAATCCCTAATCTATCATATGAAAAGATAAGAATGATTATCAGAATCATTGTGACTAGACTTCCAAAGATCAAACCCCAATTTTAATCATGCTATTAGCAAAAGAAAGAAAAACAGAAGAGGTACTATAAACCAATCATAAGAAAAATTCCTAATATAAAGATGAGAATCAAATAGCTAAACTAGCATGCAGAACAAACACGCAAACAAACAGAAGAAAAGATATTGAAAGCCAACAGAATGAGTAACTCTAATAGGGATAGCAGATGAAGAAAAACAAGGATATCAAGATTAAATACTTAAAACGGAGAAACAAACAAAGATGAAGCACTAGATAACTCTAATCCATGCGACCAACTAAACTAGACCTAACAAAACAAATTGAAAGCATGAAGCAAGCAAAAAATAACAAAAAGAAAAGATAAACTAAACACAGAGAGGGATAGGGAGCACTTAGCTTGCAGGGCCTGTCCCCTGAGCTTCCTATTCTCCTCTCTTTTACTCTCTTTCTCCTCAATCTTCCAGACTCTTTTTTATTCCGTTGTTTCTCTTTTCGTTTTTTTCCTTTTTTTCTTTTTCTTTTCTGTTTTACGTTGTTTGGCTTCAAGATGAAGCCTTTTAGGCTTTTGGTTGCAGAGGGGTGTTTGGGAAGGCTAAAAGGTAAGGTCTTTATTAGGGTTGAAGTTCCGAGTCGCCGGAGTTAGGTTTCCGGCGACTTTGTTTTGAATATTCGAAGAGTTGCGAGAAAATTCGAGAGGTGTGGGTAATATGGTTGGATAGATCAGGTGAAAAGGGTTCGAATGGCGTTGGTTTGAAGCGGTGATTCGTTGTTTGAGTGGTCACCGGCGGAGTTCCGGTGACCGGAGTTTCCTGAGAATGGCTGGTTTTCTAAGGTCTCCGGAGTTCTGGGCGATGTTGATGGTGACGAAGAGAAAGGAGATGACAGAAGTGGCCGGAGACCACCGTGGAAGGTGATGATCTCCATGGCCGACGCTGAGATGAAGGTGATGAAGAAGATGATGAAAGGAGAAGAAGAAGGACCCGGGGCGGCTAGGGTTTTAGGCTGTATGTAACAATGGCCAAAATCGTTCGGACATAAGCATTATATAGCCATTGAGTCCGAGGTAATCTCAACCGTCCAAATGATCAAGATCGACGGCTCACACGCACGTTACTAAAACGGCGTCGTTCGATTGCATATGAGACTAAGGTCTACGGCCTTTAGATCAAATCAAATGGACGGCTGGGATCAATCCACTTATCTAATTAACTAAAATAATTTGGCCAAAATATCTCCACCGTTGGATTCATCCTGTTGAACGGTGGAGATTCAATCTCGTGGGAATTCAGACGGGCCAATTCTTGGGCTTAACAGACTGGGCCACTAATTTTAATTAAAATGGCCCAATTTCATTAGTCCTATGTATTTTTTTATATTTTCTAGTTTTTAATTATTTTTATGTATTTTATTTTATATTTTTTTTTCTTTTTTCTTTTATGAAAAATTATAAAACCTAATTTCCTATTTACTCTAATTTTCTAGTATTTTTTACAATTTTCCTGCTATTTTTACTTATTTCCACTACTTAAACTATTTTTACCATTTTTCTTAAAATCTAACTAATTAAACTAACAAATTAATTAACTAGCCTATTTTCTTTTGATTTTCTTCTAATTTCTACTTATTCAAACTCAAAAGTATAGCTAATTCCAAACAAATCAAGTAATTGCACTCAAAAACATTTTTATTTTAATTTTGGAATTAATTGCTTAGTGCAAAAATCATGTGCTCACAGTGGTTAGGACTCATTCTTTGCCTATTGAGGGAAACCTGTTTTTAACCGATTTGTTCCGAAGTAGATTCGGGGATTTTTAGCGACAACTAGGCATCCCCAAGTCGCATTTTTAGGCCGTAGCAGCCATTTTGATCAGAGTCATGTGCATTTGGCCGGGGCAATTTTTGATCTCGAGAAGCAGTTTTAGTCGTCTACACCGAGGGTATGTCCTTTACGGATTCTTACAAATGCGTCGTATAGCCTAAATTACAGGATATTTCATGCTTATTGAGGTCTTACAATTTTCCATGCTTGTTTAGGTCTTACAATGTACAGAGCATAGATCTGGTGTTGTCGAGGTTGACCGCTATGGTCTTACAATTTTGGATTTTCCACTATATAGTGATTACGATGATTTTCTGAGTCGCCGAGTTCTGCTCAAGCTTCAAAATAGCTTTTTGTGAAACTGGAGTTGCATTGCAAAGACTTTGTAAGCCTAGAGTTCTGACCTCGAGGTAGGGTGGATGCTGAATCGCTTTAAGTCTCCGAGTATCTCGGGACATATTTTAAGGAGATACTTTTGTCATGAATATGCAAAAAATAACTTTATTCGAAGTAAGGTTCCAAGAAATATTCTCTATTGATTAGCATAAATATAGGTCGTGCATATGTATTGCCCTATTGCTGTGAGTTCAGCTCGCGTGGGTATGGATCTTCGGGTTGTTTAGCCCGGTGCGTTGCCTTTCGTTAGAGTGTCACTCATCATTTTTGCTAAAGCCAGGCCGACTATAATGGAGACCTCGTAGGCCCGGATGGTACGACCGCCGTCTTGCTGAAAATCTTGTTTGACAAGAAGACCATTCTGGAACAAAGAGAAAGAAAAAAAGGATAGAGAGAGAGACGATTGAGAAAGAAAAGGCATTTTGATCGAGGGCTCCTATGGGGCTTCATGGTAGGATAACCTAGCAATAATATCGCTTTAGCATTGAAACATTTCAGTTTCTCGGGAGCTATTCGCCTTCCAAGGTGTTGAGCTTGTGGGAGCCCTTGCCAACTATCCCGAGGATTTGGTACGGTCCTTCCCAATTCTTGCCCGGCTTTCCTTCATTTGGATTTTCGGTGTTGAGAGTAACCTTCCTTAGGACCAGGTCTCCGACTCTGAAATATTGGAGGTTCGTCCTCCTGTTGTAGTACCTTTCAATTTTCTGCTTCTGGGCGGCTATTCGGACAAGTGAGGCCTCCCGTATTTCGTCGAGTAGTTCGAGAGCCATGGCCATGGCATCATCATTAGGCTCATTATGGGCATGCCAAAATCTGGCGGTTAGTTCTCCAACCTCTACTGGTATTATTGCTTCAACACCATTTACTAGGGAGAAAGGTTTTTCCCCCGTGCTTGATTTTGGGATCGTACGATACACCCATAGTAGTTGGGTCAGCTTTTCTCGCCACTTCCCTTTTGTGCTCTCCAATATTTTTCTTCAGGTTTTGAATGATGGTTTTATTTGTGGATTCGGCCTGGCCATTTGCACATGGGTGGTATGATGTAGAAAGGATTCTTTTTATTTTGTTGTCTTAAAGGAACTCTGTCACCTTGCTCCCGATGAATTGCCTCCCGTTGTCGCATGTTATTTCGGACGGGATCCCGAACCGGCATATTATGTGTTCCCATATAAAGTTGATAACTTCTTTATTTCTTATTTTTTTGAAGGCATGTGCTTCCACCCATTTTGAAAAATAATCAGTCATAAACAGAATGAATCGAGCTTTACCTGGTGTTGTCAGGAAAGGGCCAACGATGTCCATTCCCCATTTTGTAAAGGGCCATAACAATAAGATAAAATATAGTTATTTGCCGGGTTGCTGGATCATGGGAGCAAATATCTGACATTTGTCGCACACATGGACGAACTCATTGGCATCTTTTTCTATATTGTCCCAGTAGTATCTTGCTCTGATTACCTTTCGGACTAGAGAGTCCGCCCATGAGTGATTTTTGCAGGCGCCCTCATGGATCTCCGGGAGCACATAGTCCGTGTCGCCCGGTCCCAAGCATACCACCAGGGTTCCGTCAAACGTCCTTCTGTATAGATCCCCTTTTCATCGAGTGAGAACCGAGCCACTTTATTCCGCAAAGCCCTTGATTCTTTTGGATCAACAGGCAGTTTCCCGTCCTTAAGATAAACGATGTATTTGTTTCTCTAATCCCATGTCAGGCTGGTGGAGTTGATTTTTGTGTGTCCTTCATTGACCATGGATTTGATTAATTGGACGATAGCTCTGGAGAGCAGATCTTCTTCCTCAGCGGATGACCCCAGGTCATCCAAGTCATCGGCCTTGCTGTTCTGCTCTCGGGGCACATGGTCTAAAGTCCATTCTTTAAAGCAGTGCCGCGTGACTTGGATCTTATATAGATACCTCTACATCATATCTTCTCAGACTTTATATCTTCCGTTCACTTGTCTTACAAAGAGGAGCGAATCGCATTTTGCCTCGATGACCTCAGCTCCCAAGCCTTTGGCCAATTCTAGACCTGCAATCATAGCCTCATACCCGGCCTCGTTGTTAGTTAGCTTTGTGGTTTTTATGGACTATCGATATGCCACTGATGGGTAGCTTTAGGACTATACCAAGTACAGATTCTCTGACGTTTGTGGCACCGTTCATGAACAGGTTCCATACATCAGAGGACGTGCCCGATTTAAGTAAAAGCTCATTTTCTACCTTGGGAAAGAGGGATGGCGAAAAGTTGGCCATGCAATCTGCCGGGATTTGGGATTTGATAGTCGTCCGAGGTTATATTCAATATCGTATCCTCTGAGTTTGATCACCCATTTATCCAGTCAACCCGATTGCTCGGGTTTGTGAAGTATGCTCCAGAGAGGATAGGCCGACAAGACGCAAATACGGTGATACTGGAAGTAAGGATTTAGCTTGCGCGAGGCGCTTACTAGTGCGAGTGCCAATTTTTCTAGGTGGGGATACCAAGTTTTGGCTTCCCCCAAGGTTCGTCTAACATAATACACCAAAAATTGCGTACCTTGCTTTTCATGAACTAAGACACCGCTTACCACTATTTCAGACACAGCTAGGTATAGATACATTGTTTAATCCTCTTTGGGTGTGTGTAGTAGGGGCGGGCTAGATGGGTAACATTTTAGTTCTTCCAGGGCATGTTGGCATTCTAGAGTCCATTCAAAGTTGCTCCTCCTTTTGAGCAGGGCGAAGAAGTGATGGCTCTTGTCCGACGACCTTGATATGAACCTTCCCAAGGCCGCGATCCGTCCTGTCAGCCGTTGGAAAGCTTTAATGTTGTTTGCCACTATGATTTCCTCGATGGCCCTAATTTTGTTGGGTTTGATCTAGATCCCATTGTTTGAGACCATGGAGCCCAGAAATTTGCCCGAACCTACTACGAAGGTACACTTTTCGAGGTTGTGCTTCATGTTATAGCTTCTGAGGATGTCGAAAGTTTCCTGTAAACGGGTCAGATGTTCCTCTGTGTGCAGGTATTTAACTAACATATGGTCAATGTATACTTCAATCAATTTTCCTTTGGTGCTCGAACATCTTATGAACTAGGCGTTGGTACGTTGCTTTTGTATTTTTTTAGTCCAAATGGCATCACATTATAGCAATATGTACCACACTTTATGATGAATGAAGTCTTTTCCCTGTCCTCGGGGTTTATCTAAATCTGATTGTAGCCCGAGAAAGCATCGAGGAAGGTGAGGGTCTCGTGGCCGGCCGTGGCATCGATTAGAATATCAATATTGGGCAGCAAGAAAGAATCTTTGGGGCATGCTTTGTTTAAATCCTTATAATCTACGCATATTCTTAGCTTATTTCCTTTTTTGCACTATTGCTACGTTAGCTAGCCAATCGGGATACTTTACCTCCTTGATGGACCCGATTTTTAAGAGTTTCGCTTCCTCCTCTTTGATGAAGGCATGCTTTACCTCGGACTGCAGCCTCCTCTTCTGCTTCACGGGTTTGAATTTGGGGTCGACGCTCAGGCGTTGGGAGGTTATTTTTGGTTGAATACCTACACATCAATATTGGGCCTACCAATGAACCCTACATCAACTTTGGACACCCGCAACAGATAGATAACTCTCTAAAGTTCACAATGACAGAATCATGGCACATAATAACATCTGTCTAGCTTTGACCACATCTTCACATTCTACAACCACGGGATGACCTATTTACGAGAAATCACAATCTCCCAATCCATAGATCATATGAGTTACCACCTCTGATCTTAACTCCACCACCTGAATGTATAACACACCTCTAATACTCAATCATTCCACGGGGGGTACTCCTATAATTCTACTTTGCCACAAAGCAAACTTGAATATCAACATCTGATTCAGCAAGGGAGCGTCGCAATACCAATGAAGTACCCTTAACTCAAACATATTGCCCTTTCTGAAACGTATACCCTCATCAAGCCGCACTAATTGGTGATATCATTTACCTAGTCATCTGAAACTGCCCATGCCGCCTAAGAATTTATGACCTTCCTTTTAGAACTGAACC
This sequence comes from Nicotiana noctiflora, assembly GCA_032618575.1. NCBI lineage: Eukaryota > Viridiplantae > Streptophyta > Magnoliopsida > Solanales > Solanaceae > Nicotiana > Nicotiana noctiflora. Next base: position 87,678 of record JASVEL010000367.1, on the reverse strand, counting down.
GCGACCTTACCCATGCAAATCTCAATCCTATACAACACACCACATGTACTATGCCATCCTATGATAATTTTGAGAACTTCAAAATCCACTCCGAGACACAAGCAACTACGTACTCAACTAGCCATGAACTTTCTATTTGATTACATCTAGGAGAAAATCACTATACATCTTCTGCTCCTCAGGCTAGTAGAAAATATACATCTCCAACCGTGGTAAAAACCATCAAGAACTCTCTGAATCCCATTTGCACAAAACCAAACTGTCAGGACTGAATCCTTCTAACTCAACCAAGCTACGTAGGTCATCACAAATGCATGAGCATTGCCACGAAACACCTGTAGAAACTCATTAGCTCATAAACACCCAAAGAACTAATCATACCCATTACCATGCCGACCCAACGTACTACGAAGCCGTCCTATTTATTCAAGTTCATCTTGAATTACTTTCAAATTGATACCTCTCCTCTCCATAACACCATAATCCTCATCTTAGCCTCACCACACAAGACACGCTCTTAGAACCACACCGCCTTAAGGCTCATAAGCCGCTAAATACTCTCGTCAATATTCCCAAAACTACCAAATTCAAAATTCTTGCCCTGAAAGACTTCCTGCGAATATAATTACCTTCATGGCACAAATATGTAGAATCTATAATGATATAGAAATGCTACAAGTATTGACACCCGCCAATGTAAACCTCAGTTTCTAGCAAAATACACATCCTCAAGATCCCTAATTGTCACATATAAATCTTGAATCAATTAGAACCATTCTCGAGAGTCATCCACTCTACTCAGGTCTCAATTAAATTGATCAAACAAACCAAATGACATATGCCCTATTAGCAGTCCAACACACTAAGAAGTAACCCCACCTAAGTGCAACTAAATAACTTCTTGCTACATGCACATTTCATCCTTCACCAATAACAATTCAATTCATTTAGTGATTCTCAAACACCCATAAAGCATAGCACAACCTTTATCCAAAATTTCTTTTACTCGAGTCATCCTCGATCACAACCCATATAAGCCATAACTGATTTACCAGTATACCTCATATTGAACCCAATACAACACATAAGTGTGCAATCAATTGATCAATAGCAGACTCCCTCACTTGGCTCAAAGCCATAAATCAAAATACATAATAACTCACGATACCCATACTCTATTACCGCCATACTGCCACAATGAGATTCAACTAATTCTTCATTAGCTCATGCAACACAACCCATTTAGTTCTTCAAATCATCTGCAAATTTGGAAATCACTCCCACAATAGGCAAGAAAACTCTCACACACAATCCAAACTCAATATGCAACACATATAATCCACTATAAAGGAAGACTCACTACAAAACAACATAGGGATCACACACCCTCACGACATCCCAAAGGAGATAACCCATCTGCCTTGTCTCAAACAAACAACTCTCTAAAACTTTCCAATGTCATAAACATTATGTAATCACCTAATCTTCCCGAGCCTGAACTCATATCACGACGTGAAATCTACTTCATTCCCCACTAAACAACATGAAAATATCCTTTAAAACACCCATAACTCGGAGCTATACATCAAATTAAGATGGAAATCAAGAACCAAATAGTTCTTTCTACCCTCAAGTAGACCCTTTTCAACACATTCAGATTATATGAACACATCTCGCAGTCACATCATACTCATCACGTATCCATCCAGCCATCACTTACAATAATATGGACTCTACCGAATATATAAAGCGAAAAGCACATGCTCACACAATCCACACATCAATGTTTAAGCTACAGGGGAAACCCGGCCTCGAGTCCTCCAAACTAGCCTAACATCCAGTGGCGTATGCAGTATTTTTTATAAGTGGTGTCACTATTTCTAGTAAAAGGACTGTAACAATCAAAAAATATTTTGTAGAGCCAAGGGAATTCGAACCCAAAACCTCTCACATAGTACTTCAAGCTAACAACCACTAGACTACTAAGATATTTTGTTGTAAGTGGTGTCACTTTAATGGGTTTATCTTGTATTTCTGTTTACTTATTATTTCTCTATATATAAAAAGTAATAAAAATTCGACGAAGCGGTGTCCTGTGACACCGCTTGCCACCATGTAAATCTGCCACTACCACCATCAACATAACAAAATCACATCTCGCCCCTTGTTCAAGGAATCACAAGTCATCGATGCACAAATAATACTAAGCGCTCATACGGGCACACAAATGCATGGAAGGAATTCAAGGAGTTAAGCTTGAAGCTGAATCAATGACGCGCGTTAAGATTTCAAGAGTGTGGAATTTATTGTGAGCTAGTTTTACCGTCTCCTTGTGATTGAAAGTTCTCGAGTCGATTTACTTGTCGTGTTCTTGTATATATTGTCATTGTTGTTGTGGTGGTGCACGAGGTTTTTTCCGTGCGGTTGTTGATATTGTGATGCACGAGGTTTTTGCTATGCAGTTATTGTTATGGGGTTGTACCAGATTTCTGCCGTGCTATTGTATATTGATATATTTAACATGTAGCATGACAAGACGGGATCTGTATATATATATTTACTTATATGTGGGTTGCGCATATGGCAAGACAAGGTGAGAACATTATGATGCATGTGTGGCGAAACATGGCAAGCATTTATTATGTTATTATTTGCACACGTGGCGAGACAAGGTGAGCTATGTCAGGGGTTGATTGTGATGATTTGTGATTGCCTGGGGGCATTCTTGCTATTTGATATTGTGTTGTGCTATGCTTACCTGAATGCGTTTTATCTCGTGGAAGTTGTGAGAAAACATCTTACGTGTTGGCCATTCTTTCCTTATGCTTATTAGTTGGTAGGAACTATGTTAGAGCACTTGCACAAGCATACACGTTGAACACTCACATTGGATATGAAGTTCTCCTGATATTGCTTAGTATTGATGTACACCCTCGTCTACTTGTCATATATGTGAGATTAGCTATACTTAGTAAGTGAGTTATCAACGTGACCATGAGCTGTGATGGGGGAACAGGATGCCAAGTGTTAGGGTTCAAGTATTGGGACCTGTGACCTGTAAGTTGTCTGAGGTTCGGTATTTTGTGGAGTCTGATGGCTAAGACTTGATGTGAACACTGTCGTAGGTTCTTAATTATTTATTACCTTTACTATATTTATGATTTAGGTTTTGGGTTTGTGATTTCGCTCGCGCTTCATGTCATTTTTATGGTATTTCCGCTGTCACTTATTATTTTTCTTCCCTTACTATGATCGTTGTATTGTTATCCATAATGTGTAGTCTTTATATGTATACATCATGTTCCGTTGTTCCTATGATTATACTTGTACAATTTATTAGACCGATAGTCATCTTGACTATTCCACAATAGAGTTCCCGTGCCATGATTCTGGCAGTAGTTGCAACATTTCCCGCTTAGCCAGCAGAGGTAGGGGTCAGAGCGCCAAAGGTAGAGGTTAGGCCATTAGAGGTGGAGGTCAGGCCACTAGAGGTAGAGGTCAGGCCGTTTGAGGTAGAGGCAAGGTCGCTAGAGGTGGAGGCCAACAATCAAGAGGTCATCCTAGAGATATAGTTTAAAGTGGTGGGGCCCAGCCCGATGCTATGCTATTCCAGCTAGACCTTAACATGGTTATCACATGTATGGTTTCAGTTTGCAGTGGAGATGCCACAGTTATATTTGATCCAGGTTCCACATATTCATACGTGTGGTCCAATTTTGCTTCATATTTGGCTATGCCTCGTGATTATTTGAGCGCTCTTATATATATATCCACCCCTGTGGGAGATTCTATTATTGTAGATTGTGTTTATCGTTTGTGTGTTGTTAATATTGGAGGTCTTAAGACTAGCGTAGATCTTCAGTTTCTCGATATGGTTGATTTTGATGTCATCTTGGGTAAGGATTAGTTAAGGATTAGTTGTCAGCTTATAGTGCTATATTGGATTGTCATGCCAAGATGATGACCTTAGCCGTACTGGGTTGCCTCGATTAGAATGGAGGGGGACCCATGGCCATTCTACCAGTAGGGTTATCTCGTACATAAAGGATCGACATATGGTCGAGAAGGGGTGTCTAGTTTTGTTTTCTTATGTCCGTAATTTTAGTGCATTTTTTCCCTGGGGATGATGTTCGAGGTCCTCACCCTGATAAACTGGCTCATCTAGCCTCGATATTTATCATCATCATTACTAGAAAAGAAAGCCCTTTTTGATTGACGTTGAAGCTTGATGAGCCCTCGAAATAGTTGAGGCTGATACTACCGAATGCGATGGTTGAGGGTAAACTCTAATCCCTCGGCCTTGCTGGAGAATTAGCGCAGCATAATCATGATGCGTCAAAAAAAAGGATGGATCTAGCCGAGGGTAACCTCGTACCTTTTGCAAAAATCAATCACTGTCAATCAAGGGGACCGAATGTAAAAGGGTAAGTGTAAATACTTAAGAACCCCTCCATGTGAGTAGTAATGCTTTTCTCGGGGTTAGGGATCTGTACCACGACCTCATCTCCCCAACCAGAGTCCTTCTTTATAGCCTTAAGGTGATTCTCCGATATCGAACTGATATATCGAGCTACATGTTCGCATTGGCTTGAAATATTGAGGGGATTTTCAATATTTAAATCTTTCTTTATCACACAGGGGCCAGGAATGATTTTGTGAAGGGTCGGCACCACCTATTTGGCTGGCTGGGAAGAAGAAAAAGATGATGTTTTCTCTTTTTGGGAAACTGTTTTAGAAGTTTTGGCCATAGTTTTAAGTTAAGAGATGCAGAAGGTAGCAAAGCGTGGTGTTTCATGGGAACTTGGCATTTTCGGATACTTAAAGGGGTGGTGGAAGTAAATGATGAGAGAAAGGGAAGTGAGGAAAGGTGATCCAAGTAAATGTAGTGAAGAAGTAAAGTTTTTAATTCAAAGAAGGAGCCCCAAATTATAGATGAGCGGCGAAGGTTCGGTGGCGCTAGTAGCTAACCATTGCTGGCATGCGTTTAATATTTTGGGGAAGCGAACCGACAGAATGTCTCGGTCACTTCGAGTTCCTACGTCACGCGGATGATGTTATCATTAGAGACTCCAAAAAATCAAGGTTCAAATTGCTTCTTATCATCTTACTCTAAGAAACGCGAGGAATATCTATATACCGTCGAAACCATGTATGCTAGATTTCCCGGGCTCGAGGTATCGCCTTAAGCCCGAGTTCAGGCAAGGTCGAGTTCGAACTTGACGGGTCAGACTCGAGCTCGAAGACAAGTGCAATGCCCGAGGATCGAAGTGCACGATGGGTATCGAGTCCAAGTATGCTCAACCTTGAGATAATACCATTATGGATTTGTAACAAAATGAGCAAGTTTCCTGCCACATCCCCAAGATCATGGCGTAAATCCCGAAATAGATTTGTACGAATCTGTATTAAGCGGTTAGACAACTGTCCCAATAAGATTCTTTAATATAAATAGAAATGTACCTTATTTAAGGTTACCCCTATTATATAAAAGGGACCCCAATCATTTGTAAATATCATCTAATCATTGGAAAAGAATATGCTCTCTTACTTTTTTGCTCGTTGTTCATTATAATTGTCCTTTAGCTTTATTATTCTTGTTTTATTGCTCTTAATCCATCTCGATGTCACTTTGGCTCGAGATCGAGACTAGTATACATTCTAGTTTAATTTCATTTGTCCTTTCATTTATAATTCAAATTTCTTAGTTATTAATTAGTATTGAACTAAATTACATTTTTTTAAAACCACATATTTAATATAATGTTACTCGTATTTTTCAAGGTAAACAAAGTGGTAATGAAATGGTGCTTTTTCATGACTTGACACATATTTGGCTGAAATTTAGAGGGAAAAAAAGCAAAAAATTTGAATCCTTCAGTTCTCAGAATCGCAAGTTTATTTCCCAGCTGCTGTCTACCAATAATAGCTTATGGTCTATTCTTTGATCAAATTTTAGATTTTTGGCATCACTATAAGATTCGTTGACCTGTATAGTTGTAACAAATACAATCCTCTGAACAAGTTGAGCCTTGGTAGCCTGTTCCTTGTATCTTAGCCTCGTGTATGATGCCTTTGTAGCAATTGCAAGCACAAATATGGTCAAGAATATGTCAGCTTTCTGACTTTTTACCCAAGGATATGCATAAAATTTGGTTGTGACCTCGTCCTTTCCCAATGGAAAACTTGGGATATGAATTTGAGATTTTCATTGGTTTCTAAGACGGTGTTCGTTACATTGCAGTTCGATTAAATTTCAATTTGTAGTTCCTACATTGGAAGTAAAGCGTTCCCTAACAAATGCTATTTCATATTCAGAACGCAAGACCTCTAATTATAGGTGAAAAAGTATTTACCAGTAAATTGTGACGACCCGGCCCGTCGTCACGGGAATTACCACCCTGTTATGTTGAGATTGTATGTTTTATGCTTTTATATCAGGTGTTAAAGTCTATCGGGTGAGTTAGGAGTGAATTGGATTGAAAATGAGGCATATAGCCTTTGTGAAGGAAACTTGAATAAGGAAAGTCAACCCGGAGTTGACTATTTGGTTAGAGGGCTCGGAATCGGATTCTGACGATTCGGTTAGTTCCGGGAGGTGAATGGTGACTTAGGGGAGCGATCGGAATTGAATTTGGAGACCCGGTGTAGAAATAGGCTTGAATTGGCTAAGGTTGAATTTTGGCGAAATCACGGTAGGTGAGATTTTGATCCGGGAGTCGGAATGGAATTCCGACAGTTGCAGTAGCTCCGTTAGGTGATTTTGGATGTGCCTGCAAAATTTCAGGTCATTCGAACGTCGTTTGGTCGGGTTTTTGATAGAATGTGTAATTCGGAATGTTTTAAGGAATTTAGGCTTGAATTTGATGTGAATTATGGGTTTTGGTGTTATTAGACGTGTTTTGAGGATTGGAGAAAGTTCGAATAAGGTGTTAAGATGTGTTGGTGTGTTTGGATGAGGTCCCGGGGGCCTCGGGGTGTTTTCGGATGGTTAAACGGAAGAAAATCATGGAAATTGCAGGTTGAAGAGTTCTGGTTCTGTCATTTTCGCCCCTGCGGAAATGTGGGCGCGGAGGCGAGTCCGCAGAAGTGGACTGAGGAGCGCAGGAGCGCTTGGCATCGCTGAAGCGGAACATTTTCCGCTGAAGCGGCATCGCTGGTGCGAGCCAGTGATCGCAGAAGCGGACGAGAAGAAAATGGGAAGGTCCGCAGAAGCGGACACTTGACCGCCTGGGCGAGTCCGCAGGAGCGGACTCTGTAGCGCAGAAGCGGATGTCTTCGCAGAAGCGGATGTCTTCGCAGAAGCGGACGTTTTATCGCAGAAGCGGACGCGCTTAAGCGGTCCTTTGCTCGCAGAAGCGGAATTGGCCGGCTAGGCCTGGAACCGCTGAAGCGACCCTTTGGTCGCGGATACGGACTCGTAGGAGCGGAAATTTTTCCGCAGAAGCGAAAATCGCTGTAAGTTAAGTGTATGAGAAGTTAGAAAAATTTCAGAACATTTCACACATTTGGGTCTCGGCTTTAGAGGCGATTTGGGCGATTTTGAAGAGAAATTCAAGGGAAATCATCAGGTAATCAACTATCGACTTAAACTATGATTAGTATTGATAATATTATGCAATTATATCATTAAAATGGAGGAATTTGGGGTAATTTATGGAGGATTTAGCCCTAGGCTTGAACTTTAGAAAATCAAGGTTTTGAATGGGCAAATGGAGTCCGAATTTGGTAAAATTGATATGCTTAGACTCGTATTGAGATGAGGGTTCCGAATATGTGATTTTCGTGATTTTTCGACAAGCGTACCGAAAGTCGGGTTTTGACAACTTTGGGAATTTTGATGTAAATCGAGTTGTATTGATTGGGTGTCGTCCCGTTGGCCTAATTTGTTGTATTTCTATTGTGTTTGATCAGATTCTACGCGTGCGGAGCTTGATTCTCGTGGCAAGGGCATTGCGGAGTAGTCGTCGCGCCGTATTGAGGTGAGTAATAGATGTGGGTGATGACCAGCGGGTTCGAAACCCGGTATACCACTTTGTGACGCTGTATAGCGGCGAGACACGCACACTCTTGAGAGTGCGGGGTCGATCATGAACTGGAGACTATATATATTAGTCCGACCTGTTGATACTGTATTATTGGCTATTCTCGAGCCGTCGAACCTCCTTCTCGGATGTTTGCATATATATATATATATATATATATATTGTGATAATGGCCACTCTTGAGCCGAGGAACCCCCTTCTTGGGCGGTTGAGTATACTTGTGGGCCGTGAGCCAATTATTGGATCCCGCGAGGATCGTTATCATTGTCTTATCATATAGACATGCTAGTTTACTACTAGTCCGCGGATATTTCTGTTATTATGCTGATTCCAATCTCTGGAACTTGATATTACTGTTTTCCAACTGAAAAATGATAAAAGAGTTTTCAAAAACTATTTTTGAGCATGCGAGGCTGTATCTGCATATTAGCTGACTAGTAGTGGATCGGGCTGCGCGCCGCAGCGAGATATATGTTGCATCGGACTGCACGCCGCAGGGAATATCTCTATGAGATGTGCTTGGGCTGTAGGAGCCCTCGGAGTCTGAACCCCCACAGTGAGCACGGGTACCCAAAATTGGAGTCGGGCTACGCGCGCGTAGCGGTCATATCATGCATTGCATTGCATTTAGCTACATACGCTAGCTGTTATACTGTTTTGCTGGTACTTGTTGGTACAGGTACAGTGAAGATTGATTCTATGACAGGGTGGCTGATTATAGCTTTACATAGTGCTTTATTGCGGATTTCTTATCTGCATTGCTGTCTTTACCTTGTTTATTACCATTGAGTATGGCGGTACTCATTTTACTCACTGCACCTTGTGTGCGGATCCGGGTACCTCTTAGCGGTGATCCGGTAGCTGTGCGAGCGACATGCGTGGGATATACGAGGTAGGCTGCGAGTCCGCGAGACCCGATATTCCTTCCTCTTGTCTTTTGATTTTGTATTGACATTTCTTTCCGCACTTGGTATCTTGTAAACCTTTATACACTTATGTTCTTTAGAGGCTCATGACTCTTGACCATTGGTCTATGGGAGTTGATGTATTATGGGACTTGGTCTCCCCGCTGTTGGTATAAATATTACTATTGTTTCATATTTTGAAATGCTTAAATGGGTTAAAAAGAGCTTCTAGCTCCGTTGTTGATATTGATTGGTCAGGCTGGCAGTGTGCTGGGCGCCATCACGGCCGGATTTGGGGTCGTGACAAGTTGGTATCGGAGCCTAGGTTTACTAGGCCTCATGTGTCTTGAGCCGGTTAGTAGAGTCTTGTGGATCGATACGGGGACGCCTGTACTTATCCTCGGGAGGCTGCGAACCTTTAGGAAAACTTCACTTTTCTTGAACTGTGTCGTGCGATCTTGTTGTTCTGAGAGCGAACTTCATGTTCTATTCTCTCGCGAGATGGCGAGAACGCGAGCATCGGGACGAGGTGGACGACCTCCGTTGCCAGCTGTTAGAGGCCGTGGGCGCGGTCGTGCTAGAGGTAGAGGTAGGGTGGGCGAGCGGTGCCGGTCGACCACTTTGTTGTACCGGTTCGGGAAGCGACCCCGGTGGTTGATGCTCCGGCGGTCCCAGTTCGGGGCCGGACTATATCTATTGCTATTCCTGGTCGTCGGGAGACGCTTGCTCAAATATTATCGGTGTGTTCCGGTTTGGCTCGGGTAGTTTCGGCTACCGCTGCGCGCGACATCTCGGTCGGGGGGTGGTCAGCAGACCCCTGCCCTCGCACGCCTGACCCGGTTGTTCGGGGACTTCGGACATCGGAGGCGGTCCCCGCTCGGGTGGTTGCACCGGTTATTCCTCCGGCTGCACCAGCTCCGGCTCCAGAAGCATATGGTTCAGGTTATGCCCGATGACGAGCGGCGTCGTCTTGAGAGATTTGGTAGACTTCAGCCACCCCATTTCAGTGGCGTTGAGGGCGAGGATGCCCAGGGTTTCTTGGATAAGTGTGAGAAGATGCTGCGTACGGGTGGTATTCTTGAGTCCAGCGGAGTTTCATTTACTACATTTCAGTTCACTGGTCCCGCATTTGATTGGTGGGAGGAGTTTGAGAGGCGTAGGCTGCAAGAGCAGCACCTCTCACATGGCAGCAGTTCTCTACTCTCTTTCTAGAGAAATATGTACCTCAGTCTCGTCGCGAGGAGCTACGTCGCCAGTTCGAGTGGTTGATTCAGGGCGACATGTCTGTGACCCAGTATGAGCTTAGATTCACTCGGTTGGCTAGGCATGCCACATGGATGATCCCCACTGATAGGGAGAGGATCAGGAGGTTCATTGATGGCCTCAACTACTCTATCCGTATTCTTATGACCGGCGAGCGAGTTCTGTCATCATCGTTTGAGCAGGTTGTTGATATGGCACACTCCATTGAGGCGGATCGTCGACGAGAGAGAAAGGAGTGGGAGGCCAAGAGGCCTCGTGGTTCTGGCAGTTTCAGTGGTGCTCCATCTAGAGGGCATTCCCAGCAGAGCAGAGGTCGCTCATCTAGACCTTCTCATTCAGGCCACCCTGAACAGAGCAGAGGTTCTTATGGTCGTGGTCGACAGGGGTTTCAGCAGGGTCAGTCATCACTTAGTGCCCTCCCAGCCCAGAGTGCAGCACCTACTTCTCCAGCACCAGGTGCATGTTATGAGTGTGGTGAGTTTGGCCACATGAGGAGACAGTGCCCTCGACTACGTAGGGGCAGGACTCAGCGGAGGGATCAGCCCTCCTCTTCGACACCATCTCGGTCTAGTAGAGGTGGAGGTCGGTCTTCTCGTGGTCGCCCCGGGGGCGAGGAGGGATACGGTGGAGGCCGAGCACGGTTCTATGCACTTCCTGACGGGCGTGATGCGGTTGCCTCCGATGCGGTGATTACGGGTATCATTTCTGTCCGTCACAGAGATGCCTCTGTTCTGTTTGATCCGGGGTCCACATATTCATACGTGTCCTCTTATTTTGCACTTCATTTGGGTGCGACTCGTGGTAGTCTTGATTTACCTGTTCATGTATCCACCCACGTGGGTGATACGATTGTTGTGGATCATGTCTATAGATCCTGTGTTATATCTATTGGGGGTCTGGAGACCCAGGCAGAGTTGTTATTGTTGGGTATGGTGGACTTTGATGTTATATTGGGTATGGACTGGTTGTCTCCGTACCATGCTATATTGGATTGTCATGCTAAGACAGTTACGTTGGCCATTCCTGGTATTTCTCAGATTGAGTGGCGGGGTTCGATTGATTTTGTCCCTAGCCGTGTTATTTTGTTCTTAAAAGCTCAGAAGATGGTTAAAAAGGGTGTTTATTGTACTTAGCTTTTGTGAGAGATGTGGGAGCTGAATCTCCTAGCATTGATTCTGTACCTGTTGTGAGGGACTTCCCAGATGTATTCCCCTCAGACCTGCCGGGCATGCCGCCGGACAGGGATATTGATTTTGGCATTGACTTGGTGCCGGGCACTCGGCCCATATCTATTCCTCCTTATCGGATGGCACCGAGTGAGTTGAAAGAGCTGAAAGAGCGAACAAGAACTTCGGATAAGGGTTTCATCCAGTCCTAGTGTGTCAGCGTGGGGTGCGCCGATATTATTTGTTAAAAAGAAAGATGGTTCCATGCGAATGTGTATTGATTATAGGCAATTGAACAAAGTGACGGTGAAGAACAAGTACCCTCTACCGCGCATAGATGATTTGTTTGATCAGTTACAGGGTGCAAGGGTGTTTTCTAAGATCGATCTTCGTTCGAGCTATCATCAGCTGAAGATCGGGGACTCGGATATTATGAAGGCTGCATTCGGGACCCGATATGGTCATTATGAGTTTCTTGTGATGTCTTTTGGGCTGACCAACACCCCAGCAGCATTTATGCATCTGATGAACAGTGTGTTGAGGCCTTATTTGGATTCATTTGTGATTGTGTTCATTGATGACATTCTAGTCTACTCCGTAGTCAGGAGGAGCATGCTCAGCATTTGAGTATTGTGTTGGAGAGATTGAGGGAGGAGAAGCTATATGCTAAATTCTCCAAGTGCGAGTTTTGGCTCGAGTCCGTAGCATTTCTAGGACATGTGGTGTCTCGTGATGGTATTCGGGTTGATCAGAAAAAGATAGAGGCGGTGCAGAGTTGGCCTAGACCGTCCTCAGCTACAGAGATCGGGAGTTTTCTTGGCTTGGCGGGGTATTATCGCCGGTTTGTTCAGGGATTTTCATCCATTGCTTCTTCATTGACTAAATTGACCCAGAAGGGTGCACCGTTCGTGTGGTCGGATGAGTGCGAGGAGAGCTTTCAGAAGCTCAAGACAGCTTTGACCACAGCTCCAGTGTTAGTATTGCCATCAGCTTCAGGTTCATATACCGTTTATTGTGATGCCTCGAGAGTGGGGATAGGTTGTGTGTTGATGCAGGAAGGAAAGGTAATTGCTTATGCTTCTCGGCAGTTGAAGCCGCATGAGAAGAACTATCATGTTCATGACTTGGAGCTAGCCGCCATTGTTCATGCCTTGAAGATTTGGAGGCACTACTTGTACGGTGTGTCTTGTGAGGTGTATACCGACCATCGTAGTCTCTAGCACTTGTTCAAACAGAAAGACCTTAATTTGAGACAGCGGAGATGGCTTGAGTTGCTGAAGGATTATGACATTACTATATTATATCATCCGGGGAAGGCCAATGTGGTGGCCGATGCTTTGAGCCGGAAGGCGGTCAGTATGGGGAGCTTGGCATATATTCCAGGTGAGGAGAGGCCATTTGCTTATGATGTTCAGGTGCTAGCCAATCGGCTAGTGAGGTTAGATATTTCGGAGCCCAGCAGGGTATTGGCTTGTGTTGTATCTCGGTCGTCTCTATATGATCGTATTCGTGAGCGCCAGTATGATGATCCACATTTGGCTGTCCTGAGGGACAGAGTTCAGCATGATGATGCTAGAGATGTCACCATTGATAGTGACGGCGTATTGAGGATGCGGGGCCGGATATGCGTGCCCAATGTTGATGGCCTTCGTGAGTTAATTCTGGAGGAGGCCCATAGCTCGCGGTATTCTATCCATCCAAGAGCCGCTAAGATGTATCAAGATTTGAAACAGCACTATTGGTGGAGAAAGATGAAAATGGACATTGTCAGACATGTAGCACGGTGCCTCAACTGTCAGCAGGTTAAGTACGAGCATCAGAGGCCCGGTGGTGTATTTCAGCGCATTGATATTCCCGAGTGGAAATGGGAGAGGATCACTATGGACTTTATTACTGGACTCCCTCGGACGGCGAGGAAGTTTGATTCGGTATGGGTGATTGTGGATAGACTGACCAAGTCAGCTCACTTCATTCCAGTTAGTACTACCTACTCATCGGAGCGGTTGGCAGCGATCTTTATCCGAGAGATTGTTCGGTTGCATGGAGTGCCAGTGTCTATCATATCAGACAGGGGTACTCAGTTCACTTCTCAGTTTTGGAGAGCATTTCAGCGAGAGATGGGTACGCGGGTTGAGTTGAGTACAACATTTCACCCCAGACAGACGGACAGTCTGAGCGCACTATTCAGATCTTGGAGGATATGTTGCGAGTTTGTGTGATTGATTTTGGTGGTTCGTGGGATGAGTTCCTACCACTTGCTGAGTTTGCCTACAACAACAGTTATCAGTCGAGTATTCAGATGGCCCCGTATGAGGCATTGTATGGCGAGCGGTGTAGATCCCCCGTGGGATGGTTTGAGCCTGGTGAGGTTAGATTGATAGGGACTGAGTTAGTCCAGGATGCTCTGGATAGAGCAAAGTTGATCCAGGAGAGGCTTCGTACGGCACAGTCTCGTCAGAAGAGTTATGTGGACCGTAGAGTTCGAGAGTTGTCTTTCATGGTTGGTGACAGAGTATTGTTGAAGGTTTCACCTATGAAGGGTGTTATGAGGTTTGGGAAGAAAGGAAAGTTGAGTCCCAGGTACATTGGTCCTTTTGAGATACTTAGGAGAGTCGGAGAGGTGGCATATGAGTTGGCATTGCCGCCCAGCTTATCCAGCGTTCATCCCGTATTCCATGTGTCTATGCTACGGAAGTACATTGGAGATTCGTCTCATGTATTAGATTTCAGCACCATTCAGCTTGATGGTGATCTATCCTATGATGTGGAGCCTATTGCCATTTTGGGACGGCAGGTGAGAAAATTGAGGTCTAAGGAGATTGCATCGGTTAAGGTTCAGTGGAGAGGTCGACCCGTGGAGGAGGCCACTTGGGAGGTCGAGCGGGAGATGCGGAACAGATATCCTCACTTGTTTAAGACTTCAGGTATGTTTCTTGACCCGCTCGAGGACGAGCGTTTGCTTAAGAGGGGGAGAATGTGACGACCCGGCCCGTCGTCACGGGAATTACCACCCCGTTATGTTGAAATTGTATGTTTTATGCTTTTATATCGGTGTTAAAGTCTATCGGGTGAGTTAGGAGTGAATTGGATTGAAAATGAGGCATATAGCCTTTGTGAAGGAAACTTGAATAAGGAAAGTCAACCCGGAGTTGACTATTTGGTTAGAGGGCTCGGAATCGGATTCTGATGATTCGGTTAGTTCCGGGAGGTGATTTGTGACTTAGGGGAGCGATCGGAATTGAATTTGGAGGCCGGTGTAGAAATAGGCTTGAATTGGCTAAGGTTGAATTTTGGCGAAATCCGAACGGTAGGTGAGATTTTGATCCGGGGGTCGGAATGGAATTCCGACAGTTGCAGTAACTCCGTTAGGTGATTTTGGATGTGCCTGCAAAATTTTAGGTCATTCGGACGTCGTTTGGTCGGGTTTTTGATTGAATGTGTAATTCGGAATGTTTTAAGGAATTTAGGCTTCTATTTGATGTGAATTATGGGTTTTGGTGTTATTAGACGTGTTTTGAGGATTGGAGCAAGTTCGAATAAGGTGTTAAGATGTGTTGGTGTGTTTGGATGAGGTCCCGGGGGCCTCGGGGTGTTTTCGGATGGTTAAACGGAAGAAAATCATGGAAATTGCAGGTTCAAGAGTTCTGGTTCTGTCATTTTCGCCCCTGCGGAAATGTGGGCGCGGAGGCGAGTCCGCAGAAGCGGACTGAGGAGCGCAGGAGCGCTTGGCATCGCTGAAGCGGAACATTTTCTGCTGAAGCGGCATCGCTGGTGCAAGCCAGTGATCGCAGAGGCGGACGAGAAGAAAATGGGAAGGTCCGCAGAAGCGGACACTTGACCGCCTGGGCGAGTCCGCAGGAGCGGACTCTGTAGCGCAGAAGCGGATGTCTTCGCAGAAGCGGATGTCTTCGCAGAAGCGGACGTTTTATCGCAGAAGCGGACGCGCTTAAGCGGTCCTTTGCTCGTAGAAGCGGAATTGGCCGGCTAGGCCTGGAACCGCTGAAGCGACCCTGTGGTCGCGGATACGGACTCGTAGGAGCGGAAATTGTTCCGCAGAAGCGAAAATTGCTGTAAGTTAAGTGTATCAGAAGTTAGAAAAATTTCAGAACATTTCACACATTTGGGTCTCGGCTTTAGAGGCGATTTGGGCGATTTTGAAGAGAAATTCAAGGGAAATCATCAGGTAATCAACTATCGACTTAAACTATGATTAGTATTGATAATATTATGCAATTATATCATTAAAATTGAGGAATTTGGGGTAATTTATGGAGGATTTAGCCCTAGGCTTGAACTTTAGAAAATCAAGGTTTTGAATGGGCAAATAGAGTCCGAATTTGGTAAAATTGATATGCTTAGACTCGTATTGAGATGAGGGTTCCGAATATGTGATTTTCGTGATTTTTCGACAAGCGTACCGAAAGTCGGGTTTTGACAACTTTGGGAATTTTGATGTAAATCGAGTTGTATTGATTGGGTGTCGTCCCATTGGCCTAATTTGTTGTATTTCTACTGTATTTGATCAGATTCTACGCGTGCAGATCTTGATTCTCGTGGAAAGGGCATTACGGAGTAGTCGTCGCGCTGTATTGAGGTGAGTAATAGATGTGGGTGATGACCGGCGGGTTCGAAACCCCGGTATACCACTTTGTGACGTTGTATAGCGGCGAGACACGTACTCTCTTGAGAGTGCGGGGTCGATCATGAACTGGAGACTATATATATTAGTCCGACCTGTTGATATTGTATTATTGGCTATTCTCGAGCCGTCGAACCTCCTTCTCGGATGGTTGCATATATATATATATTGTGATAATGGCCACTTTTGAGCCGAGGAACCCCCTTCTTGGGCGGTTGAGTATACTTGTGGGCCGTGAGCCAGTTATTGGATCCGCGAGGATCGTTATCATTGTCTTATCATATAGACATGCTAGTTTACTACTAGTCAGCAGCTATTTTTGTTATTATGCTAATTCCAACCTCTGGAACTTGATATTACTGTTTTCCAATCGAAAAATGATAAAAGAGTTTTCAAAACTACTTTTGAGCCTGTGAGGCTGTATCTGCATATTAGCTGACTAGTAGTGGATCGGGCTACGCGCCGCAGCGAGATATATGTTGGATCGGACTGCACGCCGCAAGAATATCTCTATGAGATGTGCTTGGGTTGTAGGAGCCCCTCCGGAGTCTGAACCCCCACGGTGAGCACGGGTACCCAAAATTGGAGTCGAGCTACGCGCCGTAGCGGTCATATCGTGCATTGCATTGCATTTAGCTACATCTGCTAGTTGTTATGCTATTTATTGGTATTGTTGGTACAGGTACGGTGAAGATTGATTCTATGACAGGGTACTAAGACCCAAGGCTTTACATAGTGCTTTATTGCGGATTTCTTATCTGCATTGTCTTACACTTGTTTATTACCACTGAGTACGGCGGTACTCATTTTACTCCCTGCACGCTTGTGTGCAGATCCGGGTACCTCTCGGCGGTGATCCGGTAGCTGTGCGAGGCGACATCCGTGGGATATACGAGGTAGCTGCAGAGTCCGCAGACCCGATATTCCTTCCTATTGTCTTTTGATTTTGTATTGACATTTCTTTCCGCACTTGGTATCTTGTAAACCTTTATACACTTATGTTCTTTAGAGGCTCATGACTCTTGACCGTTCGGTCTGAGGGGAGTTAGTATATTTTGGGACTTGGTCTCCCCGTTGTTGGTATAAATATTACTATTGTTTCATATTTTGAAATGCTTAAATGGGTTAAAGAGAGCTTCAAGCTCCGTTGTTGATATTGATTGGTCAGGCTGGCTTAGCAATGTGCTGGGCGCCATCACGACCGGATTTGGGGTCGTGACATAAATATGTATGAGATTTACTCTTTCCAGTACTCACGCTTATAGCTGGATTCAAGAGTTAATTCAATTTGTGCAACTTTTAAGATTTTTGTCTCGAAAACTAAATTTATTGTACCTTTGAAAATTTCGGGTTCATAATTTAATTTCTGATACTTCCTCCCTTTCATTAATAGTCGTTTTTGTTAAAAATAGTTTTCTCGAATTATTTGTCATTTTAAACAAATTGATTTTTTTCCTTTTTTGCCCTTAGTAAGAACTATTCTCACGTAAATAGAATAAATATTTAATGAAGAGAGATTATATCTTAAGACATAAATAAGGGTAGAATAGTTCAATCCCTTTCCTAATTAATATTTCTTAAGGGGCGTGTAAAAGAGAAACATGACACATAATATGAAACGGGGAGAATAGAATTTAACAATTGTTTTAATTTAATTAACTAGTTATATATTTCCGTATAAAAAAATACTCCATTCAGTCCACTTTAATTGATTTTTTTGGGTTATTTTCGTACATATCAAAGAATCTACCTTTTAATATTAATTAATAATGAAATTGATCATTTTAACTTTAAGTTGTTCATTGAAAATATAACAAATATTTTTAAGTTCTTTACTCTAAGAGCAATCTTAGAAAAAAGAAGATAATTTCTTCTTAATATCTAAAAAAAAATCAAATATTATGAATCACAGGAAAAAAAATCAATAGGAAGTAATGAAATAAGTTTTGCTCGCACTTTGTTAGGCTTGAGTCAGCAAGCTTTTGTCATAGTCGTATAACAGACGCAATAGCTTACGACCTGCAGAGTAGATATCCACTAGGAAAATTTGCTATCTTTTTCCATTGTTGTCGTGGGTACAATAACATGCTTTTACACATTTGTTTTTTTAAAGGCCAAATACATATGGACAGTGGCGAATTTAGAGTGAAATAACTGGATTTCAGAAATCCAGTAACTTTTACATAAGCTCTATATTTTATTAAAAATTTTATTAAATTTTTATAAATATGTAAGTGTGAATTCAGTTTGTATATTAATTTGAGATTACAACAGGAACTCATAAATTTTAAATCCTAGATCCGCCTCTGCATATAGAATACCTCAAACTTGTTCGAATATGTCATTAGACACTTAAATTAAGTGTTGCACCTACTGAACACTTAATGTTTGTTGAAAATGTACCTATTGAACACTCAATTGATACGTTCTCACAACAACAAAGTGAGCGAATCTCTTTATCTCTGACCACTGGAAACAGTCGTCGACTCACCGGTGATCTATTCTCAACTTTGGCTAACCTATGGCCAATATCTTTTCTTACTTTAAGACAATGCAAAATATATAAGTTGTCACCTGACGTATATGACCCAATTTTCTGTTACATATTTTTTTAGGAACGAATATTACTTTACACACCTAATCTTTCTAAAGTGTATCTAAGATATACTATTTTTTTCTTAACTAGTTTTTCAGTATATGTTGAATATCACCCACCAATAAGGCAGTGACACGTGTTAAGAGAAATTTTAAACAATAAAATAAAGCAAATTCATAAAGTACTCATCAAACTTGTTCGAAAAAATTATTTACACACCTAAACTTTACGGGCAACATTTTATCCCTTATTTGTTGACCGAAGTGTATTAATTATCCCCTTAGAGGTGGGTTGGCAGAGAGAGTGTTTACACTTTCTGGAAAGAGCGCGGCTGGCAAAAAAAATTAAAATGAAATAACTTTCACAAATATTATTTTTAATTAAATTTAAGTTTTTCTTGATCTTTTCATTTTATTTTTCGTTCTTTTTTCTTCTCTGCTCTTTCACTTTCTTCATTTTCTTCTTCCTTGAAACTAAAATGACCCGACTTTATGAACCAGCAAGGGAACAATAAAAATTACCTCTATCATTTTTTCTTCAATCATACGTTTTGTTGTTCTGGATCTATTTGGGACTCCCTTTTCAATAGTATTTGAGTAGATAAAAAGAAGCTAGAGTAGCAATTAAAATCTGGTTCGACATTTAGAAAGCTAAAAAATTATATTGTTAATGCAACCAAAAAATCCGGCAGCATCTTTAATGCTAAGTTAATTAGAAGGCTTTGACAGAAAAAGAGGAAGAGAGAAAGCTTTGACAGAAAAAAGAGGAAGAGAGAAAACCGAAGGAAAAGGGGGGGGGGAAGTAAAGCAATTGAGTTTGGTGGGAATTTTTTTAGCTAAATGACTATCAGCAAATAAAATTTCGATAAAATAATCTCACATAAAATCATTTACGAAGATTAAATTTTAAGATATAGAATGAAAAAAATAAGTGAATCTTGGTTTGAGATTTGATCATGGATGAATGTTAGAGTATATGTGAAGTGATGGGGTAGTTGGGTAACTAATTTGACATTCAAGTTTAATAATTTTAATATCTTTAGGTAATAAATTATATTAAAGAAAAGGAAAGTCAAGAAATAAAATTTTCTTGGGCAGTTTAAGCTTTGTTGTTTCATGGTGGAATATAGGTGTTGGTGGGTACTATAGAAAACAGAGGAAGGTGATGGAAGATAAACTAGAAAAATTTTAAAAGAAAAAAAAAGGAAAAGTGATAATTTTTTTAGTAGCCATTTATGTGGTTCTGACGCGGCAGGGGCGTATATAACAGTATAACACTTTCCAGTACAAAAGTGGTTCTTTAATTTTAGGGAGATAATTAATACACTTCGATCAAGAATGAGGGTAAAAAGTCGCCCGTAAAGTTTAGATAAGTAAATAATTTTTTCGAACAAATTTAATAGGTACTTTATGCATTTTCTCCAATAACTATTTAAATTTATAATTATACCCATAGCACCTTCTCTCGTCTCTTTCTCTTTTGCAAGGTATGTACAACCAGTGCTACAGTGATGACAGCCACCACACAATGGCAGCCACCATAAGAATCCTCCATCTATGCCCAAAACCAAACCCACTTTTTCCTATTTTTTTTCTTTTTCATCAAATCTTGAACCCCCTTATGGCCCAACCATCCCTTCAGAACGACTCCATTACCAGTAATAAATACAATCTCTACCCCCTAAACCCTTCTCTTTTTCCTCTGACCAAAATCTTTCCTCCATGGTTAACATAACATAATAGTAAAGAATCTTGAAGACGGTGGAAATAGAACTAAAGAATTATATAATTTTAGCCATCTTCAAGAAATATAATTCTTTTTTCAATTAGCATAAAGTGGGTCTAAGAAGCAAAAAACTTTTTGTAGTCACTCTTAAAGAAAATTTACAGTAAGCTATTTGATTAATTCTTTATGATAGGTTTAATATATTAGTAATTACATGCTAAGAATATGAAAAAGGAGGAAGGAATTGCGAGAAAACAAAGTGGGATACGGGAAGAGAGGTTATGTGAGGAAGAAGAAGAGAACGATAGGGTGGGTTATGGGGACCCACAAATTAAGAAAAAAAAAATATATAATTTTTTGACACTTGGCACTTAAACATATTTGGGAATGATTTTACAAGGGTTCACACTCTTATCTATGTTGTTATGCATGCGCATGCGTAGCAAAAATGATGTGTCTTAGATATACTTTGAAAAGGTTGGGTGTGTAAAGTAATATTCGTTCTTAGAAAATATGTAACAGGGATTTAGGCCATAGGTCAGGTGGCTACTCATGAATTTTACCTTAAGACAATCCGAGAATTTTCTCACCAGAAAAGCAAGTCAAACTAAGTAACCTCTTTATTACTTAGTACTTTAGTGGTTATTGCCAAGATGGCGAAGAATCCATTCAAACCAGAAATCGACACATCAAAGTCACTATTCTATAGTCAAAGTCCTTATCAAACTAATAGTATGTTTGGCCGAGCTTTAAAAATCAACTTATTTGGAAAAGTACTTTTTTTCAAAAATGCTTTTCTCAAAAGTATTTTTGGTTAGAGCAGTTTATGTTTGGTTTATTAGTTTAAAAAATACATCTGGGCAGCAATTACTGTTTGTCCAGGTTTTTAAAAGTGCTTCTAAGTTTATTTTCTCAAAAGTACTTTTGGGGAGCAATGATGGCTATAATACACAAGCAACTAAGGCAAGTGCTTTAGGCCTCCAATTTTTGAGGCGCCCATTTAATAATAATAGTTACTAATTGAATGGTTAGTCTTTATTTTATGAGATTAGGTAGCATTTTAGGAGAGTGTGCGGGCTTCCATATGGCATAAAGTTGGTGAAGGGTGGCACCAAAGAGGACATGATTCATAACACTTGGTGTGCCTTGTTTATACGTGAAATGTAAGCCTTAAGACTTCATGATTATACATATACTTCTTTTGTAATTGAGATATAGAAAGAAGGTTGAAATATTTCCTTCAATTATTAGGGAGTATATTACATTAGAAACATAGTAAATACATACATCATGATACTCCATATGTCCAACAACATGAACTATGCCATGATCATAAGAAGTGCTTAGTTCTTGCTCAAAGATTGGAAGGAGAAAAAAATATTCTTTGCAAGCTCAAGTAAAAGTGTTTGATAAATTCCTCAGTTAAGGCGTTTAAGACTAATCCTTCCTTCTTTTTGCACGATCCAAGTAACGATATATAAATGTAATATTATTCCATAAGTGGTTCTACTCTTAGCAGTTAAGGATATTTATGTTATTCATTCATGTAAAATGATATTCAAGCATGTCTAAGTATGTTCCTAATTCTCTATTGAGGTATATGATAAAGATATTAATGTTTATAATATAGTAATATATGCATTTACCACCATGTTGTGGCTGGTTGGGCAGTCATGCATATTTATTTACCTGTAACGACCCGGCCTGTCGTTACGGAAATTTCCACCCCGTTACCTTGTATTAACATATCTTATGCTTCTATATCAGTGTTAGAACCTATCGGGTGAGTTAGGAGTGAATTGAATTAAAAATGAAGCAAATAGCATGTTTGAAGGAAGTTTGAATATGGAAAGTCAACCTAGAGTTAACTATCGAGTTAGAGTGCTCGGAATCGGATTCTGATGATTCGACTAGTTTCAAGGGATCATTTATGACTTAGGAGAGCAATCGGAATTGAATTTGGAGATCCGGTGTAGAAATAGGCTTGAATTGGCTAAGGTTGAATTTTGGCAAAATCCGATCGATAGGTGAGATTTTTATCCGGGAGTCGGAATGGAATTCCGATAGTTACAGTAGCTCCGTTAGGTGATTTTGGATGTGCCTGCAAAATTTCAGGTCATTCGGACGTCGTTTGGTCGGGTTTTTGATGGAATGTGTAATTTGGAAGTTTTGAAGAAACTTAGGCTTGAATCCGTGTGTAATTGGTGATTTTGATGTTTAGGATGGTTTTTTTATGATTGGAACGAGTTCGTATAGTGTTTTGGGGTATGTTGGTAGTTTTCGTTGGGGTCCCGGGGGCCTCGGGGTGAATCCGGACCATCATCCGGCACTTGGAAGCAAGAAATGGTCTGCTGTAAATTGCAGATCACTGGGCGAAATTTAAGCCTTTGCGTTCGCGAGGGCTATGCCGCGTTCGCGTAGGCTGGGGCAGGATGACCATCGCGTTCGCGAGGGATGGTAACGCGTTCGCGTATAAGAGAGTTGGAACGCATCGCGTTCGCGTGGAGTCAGGCCGCGATCGCGAAGAAGGATTAGGCGAAGCCACGCGTTCGCGTGAGGAACTACACGTTCGCGTAGAGGAAAAGTCCGGAGGCTGGGAAGTTGACCTTCACGGTCACGTGAAAGAGTGTCGCGTTCGCGATGAAGAAGAGGGTTAAGGCATCGCGTTCGCGTGAGGGGCGTCGTGAACGCGATGAAGGAATTGGCCAGGCAGTGAGTTTAATTGCAGAACAGAGGGCTTACGGGTTCATATACCCAAAACACCATTTTTGAGCCCTAGAGAGAAGAAATCACGGGAAAAAGCTGGAAAATCATCGGGTATTCATCGGAGGTAAGTTTCTTGACTCAAAAACATCATTTTATGGTAGAATTAACATTAATCTTCATGAATTTGGGTAGAAATTGTGAAGGATTGTGGCCTAGATATTGAAAACGAAAATTTGGGTTTTGAAAGGCCAATCGAACTCCAATTTTGGTAAATTTTATATGTATGGACTCGTGGCAAGACGAGGATTCTGGAAATATGAGTTTCGAAAGTTTTCGAGATGTGGGCCCGGGGCTCGGGTTTTGCAAATTTCGTGATTTTTGATATTTTTCGAGTTCTTTCGATTGGGTGATGTTCCATTAGCCTATTTTGATATATTTGTGCTGATTTGTGCTAGTTTTGACGTGCGTGGATGCCGGTTCGAGGAGCTAAGGCGTCGCGGGCATGAGCTTTCGTCGGTTCGAGGTGGGTAATATTTGTAAATGATGTCCTGAGGGTTAGTAAACCCCGGACTTGCACATCTTAGTGTTGTGTTGAGATGACTTGCACGCCGGATAATGGGCGTGGGGTAGAGCACCATTGGGGATTGTGACTTGGTCCGTCCCGCGTAATAAATAATAACACCTAATTGTTGAAATGAATTGGACTAATTATCATGTTTGGGCTTCGTGCCAATTATTTGAGTTCTTCAGGGATTGGTATCACTGTTTTGATAATACCGTGCTTATTTTATTCTAAATTTAAGTTTTAAAATGGTATTTTTCTATTCAGCATTTTTATAAGGTTATGAAAAACTTGAACAAGGTCTTAATAACATTTTTAGCTGTGAGCTAATATGATATTGTTGCCGTAGGGCTTTCTTGATTATTTGTTAGACTGATTGGGGCCGAGGGCCATATGTTAGGGCATGACATTTTATGTGAGCATATGCATACACGTGCATGGATCGGACTGCACGCCGCAGTGGTATACGGATCGGGTTGCGCGCCGCAGCAGGTGTGATATTAATATTGTGCTTGGGCTGTAGGAGCCCCTCCGGAGTCTGAACCCCCACAGTGAGCACGGGTACCCAAATTGGATCGGGCTACACGCGGTAGCGGTCATATGCATTGCATGGCATACATACATTGGTTTACGTGTACTACGTGGCATAACATTTAGCACTCATACATTACTGGCACACATGCATTAGTTGCCTTATTGATCAGATCTCCTGGTGTAAATTGATAAGGAGTGCT
The DNA here is from genome assembly GCA_032618575.1 of Nicotiana noctiflora. Taxonomy (NCBI): domain Eukaryota; kingdom Viridiplantae; phylum Streptophyta; class Magnoliopsida; order Solanales; family Solanaceae; genus Nicotiana; species Nicotiana noctiflora. The sequence goes on along the minus strand of JASVEL010000367.1, from coordinate 63,340 downwards.
GAGCCCGAGGGGCTGATTTGAGTGCGGACTTGCATTGCTTGAGATTGTATCCAGGTATTGATATATTATTATGAAAGAAAGTAGCTAAAATTGAGATTTCTAAATAATCTACTCACATATGCTTGAAAGGAATAAAAAGATAGTTCTGTATTGTGTAGCATGAGATAGTGCCTATCGTGGTTTTCTTCCCTTCAACATTATTTACTTTTATTACTGCTGAGTTGGAAGTACTCACACCGACTCCCTGCACCTTGTGTGCAGATCCAGGTACATCACAGCAAAGCTGATTCTATTGCGGCTCGGGAGTGCTTTTGGACAGTCGAGGTAGCTGCCAGCGTTCGCAGGACCTGATTCTCCAGTTTGTCTATATTTTGTTCTGATCATCCCACACTTGTGCACAGCAAATTCGCTATTTAAACTTTGTATACTCTGTAGAGGCTCATGACTCTTGACCATTCGGTCTATGGGAGTTGGCACGTGTTGGGACTTGGTTCCCTGTTTTTAATATATCTATCGCTGTTATGCTTAAATTGGATAAAGTGAGCTTGTGGCTCCGTGATTGTTGTTGATTGGTCGGGATGGCCTAGCAGTGTGTTGGGCGCCATCACGACCGAATTTGGGGTCGTGACATTACCACTGTGGTACGGCCGGTTGGGCAGTCAAGCATATATATTTAACCACTGTGCTACGGCCGGTTAGGCAGATATGCACTTACTACCGAGCTATAACGGGATGGTCAATTACCTCCGGTTATGCAATTATGTATCATTATTTACTACCGGTTGGACAGTCATATATTTACCACCGTGTGAGGGTTGGTCGGCAGCTACCACTGATTAGTTGGCAAGTCATACATCATACGATATAGATAATAGTCTTAAAGAGAAGCATTATATATATGAGTATAGTAAGTATGCATATATAATGATTTAGGTTGATTCTTATATCTCTTTAATTAATGTTGACTTATGGTTATGATTCTCCTCCATCTCACATACTCAGTACATTATTCGTACTCACGCCCTTTTATTGGGGACACTGAAATTCATGCCTGCGAGTATAGATAATCCAGTTGACGAACTCTCATAGTAGACGATGTTAGCATTCAACGAAGGATCGGTAAGACTCCACCTCATTCAGAGTGAAATCGAGTCTATAAGTTATCGTGACAGAGTTTTCCTACAAATTTATGGGAGGCCGGTATCCTGTCCCATTTGGTGTCAAATAATCTTAGAGGCTTTATAGACGGAGGTTGATTTTGTACACTATGTCAGAGGCCTTGAATACCCATATGAACTTATGTTTTAAGAACGACGGTTCATTAATATAATATTTTTTCACTTATAGTTATACATTACAACTTGTGGCCATGTTGGCCTATGATAATTAGAAGAAAAAAATGAGTTACAAAATGGTTCGCTCGGGCCAATACGGCACTGGGTACCGGCTACGCCTCCCCAGGATTGGGGTATGACACGTATATTCGTAAGTAAGGTCATATATCCGTAAAAGCTTCACACTCTTATAGATCGGGTTGTTCCCCTCAGTAGCATATTGTAACACATTTTTATTGGAAAAGGTCATCCGCCTCGGCATGATATTATAATATCCTCTTATGGGATTGTGTCGTTCTCCTCGGCGGGATATTGTAACACACTCTTATGGAATCGGGTCATTCGCATCGGGAGGATATTGTAACACACTCTTACGGGATCGGACCGTTTGTCTCGACTTCTTATGGGGTTGGGCTATTCGCCTCGACAGAATTATGTATCACACTTTTATGGGATCTTGCCATTCACTCCAGCAGCTCCATGAAACATTCTTATGGGGTCGGGCAGCTCGCCTCGGCAAAATCGTGTGAAATCCTTGATAAGGAGTTCGCATATTCATGAGTTTCCTAACTAGAGATTGTTGATTTGGTATTGACCATTACGTACTTTGTTTGTGGAGGTAACCAATAATTGAGGACTTTTGCGTCAGATGTAGACTGTCTCATGTGCATATATATGTACTCATTATTTACTACCATGTTTCTTTCTTGTCTACTTTGTTATATTTAATTTATTGGACCACTAGTAAGTGTCAATTTCGACTCCTTATTACTACCTTTTCGGGGTTAGGCTATATACTTACTAGGTACGCATTTATTTACGTACTTATGTTGTACTTCTCACTAAATGTGCAAGATTTGATAGGTTCCTTTAGTGCTCACTTGGGCGTGTAGGAGCTGATCATGCCCAACTATGCCTTATAAAAACGACAAAGTGGTCGCTGCAAATGTAATTCAACAATTTAGCCCAGAATCGAACCCTTAGAGAATTAACATACCAATTACTTTTGTTAGACTCACTAAATTCTTTATAATCAACTTCCCAGATGTTTGAATAATAATTGGTGATGTTTTAACTAACTATAACTAAATAATGTAAAGTAAACTAACAACTAACTATGAATGAGTTGTAAGCAAATAAGAGAAGGATCTATGGTCATGATTGCCCTTATTGATAGAATATCTTCCTGTTATATTTTGTATAGAATTGCCTTATCGTCTATATTAATCAGGAGCCAGGTTGAGATTGTTGACTCTGAATTGCTATTGTTGAGGGATGTGCCATTCGATTGTCATTAAGCTTATTTGTGTTGTGGAGTGATCTATGGGTTACCCTTCTATGCTGCGAGGAGTTTTGATTATTGGTTATATGCACATATTGTGCGATTCTATTTGGGCTTTATAGCAGAATTTAAGTGAGACAGGTATTTGGGTGTTGCATGATTTATTGTGCATTGGATATGTCTATCGAACTGGCATGGCATTACGTCATTTACTTCTCTGTGGTTATTATGATTTACTTTTGGTACTAGATATCAAATTGCACGTGATTGATGAGTTTAAGCATGATGACTTGAGGTGTCTCATGTGCACCACTGTTTGGATAGGGTCGCACATTTGCAGTGAAGTGTTGGGATAAGGTCACGCATTGCAGTAAAGTTATGATCCTTCAGGTTAGATTCGTGTGTTTTGGTTCTATGATGTGTGATGAGTACTCAGCATTTTGTTGTGGCGGTATTGGCGAGCTTGCGGTACATCTCTCTCATTTGAGTCAATTTTCCATGATTTGAGTACATTTGGATCATTGACTATTGGTGCGCGGATTGCACGAGTTGTGGCTTTAGATAGTATCGATGTGTCAGGTCATTAGAGTAGTCGTGTTGGATGGTATGAGGTTAATGGGATCTATTATAAATACTGTCGTATTTGATTTCAACATGTTGGAAAGATAATATCGGGATTCGGCTTAGAAATTTACTATTTTCCTTGTCGAAGGAGAGGGAGATCCATGATTGGTTGATCTAAGGAATGGTTATGGCTTCCTGCGTGTTTCATTCATCATTGATAGTATATGTAAGTGTTGGAATGAGGCTTTGGTTTGGCAAGAGGTTTATTATCGGCATTGGATTGTTTGAGCAACTGCTGTGATTAGAGGTTATCGCTATGAGTGTTTGAGTTGTGTGCTATATCATGTGATTTCATCTTGCACTGCGGTTATGGCTTGATATAGCGTGTTTGGACTTATTCAGTACGTAGATGTGAGATTTCAATCTTATAGATAATTTCAGAAGTGGAAAAAGGTTATGGGCTAGGGTAAATTGGGAAATTTCAGTTCTGTTGTGTTATCGGACCTTTATGGGATAGGGTGACGTAGGATAACCCCCAGGTATGTGCATGGTAAGGTTACAAATTTGGTTGTTTTCGGAACTCTGGGCACGTTCGAGGACGAATGTATGTTTAAGTGGGGAATGATTTAACGACCCAATCAGTTGTTTTGAGGATTTGCACTTCACTTGACAGTTCTCGGGCATGACTAGCCCTATATGATGTATTATGACTCAAGTAAATTGTCGGTTTGGTTTTCAGATAATCGGAAAAGATTTGGAAGAATAATTCTCATCTTGAAGCTTTAAATTTGAAACGTTTGACCAAATTTTGACTTTTTAGTGTTCAATCTCGGATTTGGATTTTTATGATTTGGTTAGCTCCGTTAGGTGATTTAGACTTGGGAGCGCATCCGGAATATGATTTGGAGGTCCGTGGTAGATTAAGGCTTGAATTGGCAAAATTAGAAATTTGACATTTCTCGATTGGCCGCGGAAATTTTGATACCGAGGTTGGAATGGAATTACAAAAATTGGAGTAGGTCCGAAGTGTCATTTGTGACGTGTGTGCAAAATTAAGTGAATTGGACTGCAGAAGCAGAGAGTGAACGCAGGAGCAGAAGTTGGACTGCATCTTCGAGCCCGCAAGTGTGAGGCCTGGGCCGCAGGTGCGGAAGCTGGGGATTTAAGTAAAATGAGCAGATACGGCATTTTGACCACAGATGCGAAAATGCTGTGCAGAATGTATATAAAGGTTCCTTCGTGAATTTTCGGTCACTCTTCACCATTTTTTGCCTGGATTTGAGCTTTGGGCATTGATTTTCAAGGGAAAACAAGTATTTTCAGTGTGGGTAATTTACTTAACCTTTATTACTTGTGCTTATGATAATTTTCCCATTGTTTTATCATGATATTAGTGGGAATTTGGGGTGAAATTGAGGGGTTTAGGACTTGAGTTTCAAAGAGTTTTGATTGAGGATTTCAAGGATCATTTGAGGTCGGATTTTGATGGTTTTGGTATGTATAATTCGGGAGTTAAAGGAGTTCCTAGTTTTGTGGTTTTTGTTATATTTAAAGACGTGTGCTTAGGAGCCAAGTTTGAGCAAATTCGGGATTTTGGGTCTAATTTTATAGGTTTTGTGTGGGTTTCATTCTTTTAGCGTATATTGATGTTAATATACCTATTTTGGTCAGATTCTGAGCATTTGGAGGCTGAATTAAGAGGCAAGAGCATCGCGTGTTAGAGTTTTGGTTGGGTTTGAGGTAAGTAACGCTTCCAAACTTGGTTTTGAGGGTTCGAAACCCCAAACGTTGTGTTATATGATTCGTATTGAGGTGACGCAAATGCCAAGTGATGGGCGTGTGAGCGTGCACCGTGAGAATTATGGCCTGGTTCATTCCATGGCACCGCTTTGTGACTCTTCTTGCTGATATTTGTGTTGTGATGATGTGATTAGGTAAAAGAAACTGTAATCATGCTAATTATATTGTTAGGGCTTCACGCCAATGCTATTGAGACCCGATTGGTCATTTCTTGTTGTCATCTCATTAGCTTCATTGATACTCTATACTCAATCATGTCCATGCATATATTATGTCTTAGTCTCGATTATCATCATTTGGCATATCATATCATTGTTCCGGGCTAGTATTATGGCATTGTGAGCCCATGTGTGTGTGAGACTGAAGAGTGATGACTGAGTGAGGCCGATAGCCTAGTTATGAGTGACAGCTATGGGATCGGGCGGCACACAGCAACAAATTATTGATTATGCCTTTATTGGCTTGTTATAGCGCTTGAGATGTAGGATCCCTTCCGTAGTCTACACACCCACAAGGGATGGATCTTCCCTTAGTATGGAGATGGATCTTCTCCATGAGGCTCGATTGGCATGTTCCTTGGTACTGAAAACAAATGGTTTGTGATGTGTACATATATTCCGGAGTGGATCTTCCCTGGCCTTGTGAGCCATATACAGTACCGAGTGGTTGTGAGGTTGTTATTATTATTATCACGAGATGGATCTTCTCCATAGGCGGGATTGGCCTTCCCAAGTACTGAGTGACTGTTGTTAGAGATGTATATATTCTAGGATGGATCTTCCCTGGGCTTTGTGAGCCATATACAATACCAAATGGACGAGCATTTGAGATTGAGGGCACATGAGGCACTGAGCATGGTGCATTTCATAAAGCATGTGCATTGGCATATAGATGTAGCAGAGTTGTACTTCTTTACCTTGTTCATACCGATTTTGTTTCACTGCTCGAGTTGTTTACTTAACTGAAAGCATGCCTATTTTTCGTACATTATTTCTATTATCTCTGATGAGGTTAAGTTCGTCACTACCTATCAGTCCATCGGTTGGACTTGTTACTTACTGAGTTGGTATACTCACGTTACCGCCTGCACCTCATGAGCAAATCCAGGTACTTTCAATCCCGGTGGTAGTCTCTTTTCAAGATTGTAGGCTTGGGATATCGTTGAGGAATCTGCATGGCATTCGCAAATCTTGACCCTCACTCTCTATTCTAATTGTGTTTCAGTTGTATTCAGTAAACTTTGTAGTAGACTATACTATTTCTCTATACTCCGTGACACCTTCTGGTTTTGGGATGGTTGTATCCTAATATGAATATTTCTTTTATTTCTTAAACAATTTATTTAAAAATGATGGTAGTTTTTCCACAAATGATTTGATTTTAGTATTGTGGTTTTGGGTTGCATTGAGTTGAGGCTGGCCCAGTTCCACGATAGGTGATATTACGACTGGGTTGGTTTTGGGGTTGTGATAGCCTTGCTCAGAGTTTCGTCCAAGAAAGGTTTGATGAAGTTCGGGAAGAAGGGCAAGTTGACCCTCGGTATGTTGGTCTTTTGAGGTGCTTGAGAATGTTGGGGAGGTGGCCTATAGACTTGCATTTTCACCTAGTCTTTCAGGTGTTCACCCAGTGTTTCATGTTTCTATGCTCCGAAAGTATTATTGTGACCCGTCATATATTTTGGACTTCAACATGGTACAATTGAATGGAGATTAATTTAGAGTTGACCGAGAGTTAACTTTGTTGATATCGAGTTCGAATTTTAGTTCTGGGAGTTGGATTAGGTCCGTTGTGTCATTTGGGACTAGTGTGCAAAACTTGGGATTATTCAAAGTTGGTTTGATATGATTCGACATTAGTTTTAGAAGTTGGAAGTGCACTAGTTTCATTAGGCTAGAATTGGGGTGTGATTCATGGCGTTGACGTTGTTTGATGTAATTTGAGGCTTCGAGTAAGTTTGTATTATATTTTAGAACTTGTTGGTATGTTTTGATAGGGTCCCAAAGGCCCCGGGTGCGATTCAGATGGAGTTTGGGTCATCTTTGGACTTAGGAGTTTGGCAGAAGTTTCTGATGCCTTGTGCATTCGCACCTCCGGTGGATTGGTTGCAGATTTGGGGCCATATAAGCAAAGGGGGAAGCTTCAGGGGAAGTTTGCTGATGCAGACCTCGAACTGCAGGTGCGGCTAGGTGTGTACATGTGTAGAAGTAGAGCTAGGCAGGGGAGTCCGTAGAAGCGGACCAAGTTGCGTAGATGCAGGCTCGCAGATGCGAGTTTTAGTCCGCAAAAATGGAAGGGCGGGTTTTGGAGAGCTGTAGATGCGGCCAATATTCTGCAAAAGTTGGACCACAGTTGCAGATTCACTGGCAGAGTTTTATTCGAATGGTTTCATTATCTTTCCCATTTTGGGAGTTGTAGAGCTCTGCTAAGGGTGATTTTTGAGGGGTGTTTAGGTAGTCACAAATTTGTTAAGTCCAACATCTTTAGTATTGTACTTCTTTTCAAGAGCATTCCACAACTTTCTCGAACTTTTCACGATGCTATAAACATTATACAAGTCATATTCCAAGCAAATCAAAATATAATTATTGCAAAGAAAGTCAGAATGTTATTATGCCTCTGTGGCCACAAATCGCTCATTATTAGAAGTTCTTTCTGTCAAGATTGGAACGTCCTCACTGATAAATTGCAACAACCTGAGCATGGTAAGATAAAAGAGATAAGAGATTTCAAGTTATTCTACTAGTACCATTGCGCTGCAAACGTTGTGCAACTTGAAGATGCATTAGCCATTGCTGCATCAGTTATTTTAATAAAATCATTTTGTTGTTTCCAGTTTATTGTCATTTTCTTGTAAGAAAAACTAACACCACCAGAATTAGTAAATTGGTGAAATTGAAGCATTAACTCTCGCACTTTCTCTAACTTGCATTGGGATATTATACCCTAAGGGGTCGTTTGGTAGGATGTATAAGAATAGTGCGGAATAAAATGTATTAGTAATGCATGTGTTAGTAATGCATGCATTAGTTATGTTGATATTATTTTTATCTATTGTTTGGTGTGGTGTATTAAAATTATAATGCATTGCATAATTTTTAAGAAAAATAGTTGTTTACAAAAATGCCCTCTATATTCTCTAGCTTTAAGGGACTTTAAAGATAATTTTGTCTTTAACAATGCTAATGTATGCATTAATAGCATTGGTATAACTAATGCCATATTTTTTTATGCATTACTTATTCATAAGATAATGCAAAGTATGATGTATAACTGTCACGACCCGGATTTCCCACCATCGGGGTCATGATGGCGCCTACTAAATGGAAGCTAGGCAAGCCAAATATTAATAACATCTCCATTAATTACCAATTTCTTATTATGACTTATTATTAAAAACATATAAATTACAACGGAATAATCAAAATTAGCGGAAGACTTAGTCAAATATGATAAAGAAAACCCAAACATGATACACTACCCAAGACTGGTGTCACAATACTCACGAACTTCTAAAAATAATACACATAATTGTCCGAAAGAAATATATGTTGTTTTTCCCGAATACATGAGATAACAGAACGAAATACATAGTAGAAGAGACAACGGGTCCTGCGGACGGCTGCAAGGCTACCTCGTAGTCTCAATAGTCAGAATATCCACAATTGTGCTACTACCGCTGTTGGTGTCCATAACCTGTATCTGCGCAAAAAGAGCTCAGAGTGTAGTATCAGCACAACCGACCCCATGTGCTGGTAAGTGCGTGGCCTATCCTGGTGAAGTAATGATGAGACTAAGACTTATATATATATATATATATATATATATATATATATATATATATATATATATATATATATATATATATATATATATATATATATATATATATATATATATATATATATATATATATATATATATATATATATATATATATATATATATATATATATATATATATATATATATATATATATATATATATATATATATATATATATATATATATATATATATATATATATATATATATATATATATATATATATATATATATATATATATATTATAAGAAAATACTATGCTCTGAAATAACAGTCAATAACTCACGATATCCAGAATAATTTAATCAAGAGAATAAATCTTACTTTCATGTCTCAATTCCTCTCTCATTTCATGTCTCGTGGTAGGCGTACCACCCGCTCCCAACTATCACTGTAATTATATCTTGTGGTAGGCGTACCACCCGCTCCCAAATATCACAGTAATTATATCTGTGGTAGGCGTACCACCCGCTCCCAAATATATCAAGGCTACCGGCAACTATGGCCAATGCCAAGATTTAAGTCACTTTGTGGTCGGTGTGCCACACGATCCCAATTCAATAATATATAAGTGGTCGGCGCGCCACACGATCCCAATTCATAAATATATAAGTGGTCGGCGCACCACACGATCTCAATTCATAAATATATATATTACCGACATTTAGCCAATAATCTCTATATCAACAATATTTATAATTACCGGTTTTAAACCAATAATTGATAATAATTTCAACAATTTATCTTCATTACCGGCATAACACCAATAACTCTTAATCAACAATTTATTCATAACTGAATTCCTATTCCTACAAACTAGGATAGAACAAACACTTACCTCGAAAGTTTACGAATGATTCAATCCGTAGCAATGCCTTTTCCTTTCGAATTTGACTCCAATCCAATCGTATCTATACACGATTGATTTAATATCATCAATACTACTCAACAAACTAATTCCTAAGACCAATTACAACTTTTACAACATTCTGCCCGGAATAGTAATTTTCGACCCCGGGCCCACATGGTCGGAACTCGGGGTTAGGACCAAAATTCGGTTACCCATCCCCCACGAGTTCATGTATATGATTTGTTTCAAAATCGGACCTCAATTCGAGGTCCAATTTCCCAATTTACGAAAAACCCTATATTTTAACAAAAACAAGAGATTCTACCATGAAAACCTTTGATTTCTATTGAAAAACATGTTTAATGATGTTAGGAATTGAAAGAATTAAGTAAAAAGTGACTTACAATTGTTTTGATGAAGAAGAAATCCGTGAAGAATCGCAAATGGGTGTTTTTGTTTTGTAAAAAGTGAAGAAATGGACTGAAAATCGTGTTTTACAGGTCTCTGTGTTCGCATTTGCAAACATGGGTTCGCAATTGCGAACCTCGACCAATTTTTGGAGTTTGAAAAATAAGCTAAGGCTGGGAAGTTCGCATTTGCGAACTTTTGTTCGCATTTGCGAAGCCAAGGCAAATCTGGGAGCTTCGCAATTGCGAACATATGTTCGCAATTGCGAACTAGGCTGCTTCCAGGGACCTTCGCATTTGCGAATGTTTGTTCGCATTTGCGAACAAGGCTGGGCTGAGGGACCTTCGCATTTGCGAAGAATGCTTCGCATTTGCGAAGCATGCCTTTTCACTGGAGGCCTCGCAATTGCGAGGTTTGGTTCGCATTTGCGAACCCAAACAGTCCTGGGCACCCTTCGCATTTGCGACCAAGGGTTCGCATTTGCGAACCCTGCCTTGACCTGCCACCTTCGCAATTGCGAGAAATACTTCGCAATTGCGAAGACAACAGTTGGGTGAAAAACCAGCAGTGCAAAAACTCAGAATTTCATCCAACGGCCTATCAAATCTTTACCCGAGCTCCCCGGCTCCAAACCAAATATGCACACTAACTCAAAAACATCATACGAACTTGCTCGCGCGATCAAATCGCTAAAATAACATCAAAACCAATGGGTTGAGCCTTAAAACTCAAGAATTCTTTCAATTTTCATAATTTCCAAACTTTCCAATTTAAGGCCGAAATGCGTCAAACGACGTCCGTTTTCGACCAAACTTTACAGGAAAGCGCTTAACCAATATATATGACCTGTACCGGGCGTCGGAACCAAAATACGAGCCGATACCGGTACTTTTTAATCAAAATTCAGTTTCATTTTCCTTAAACATTTTCAGAGAAAACAATTTAACGAGAAAAATTCTTTTATCGGGGTTCTAGACCTCGGATTTCAATTCCGGGCATATGCCCAAGTTCCATATTTTTCTACGGATTTTATGAGACAGTCAAATCACGGATTCCGAGTCCGTTTACCAAAAATGTTGACCAAAGTCAACCATATCAATATTAATATCAAAATTCTTCAACTTTTTCACATATTTCACATATTTCAACATAAAAATTTTCCAGGCTTTGTGGCCGGACTATGCACGCAAATCGAGGCAACTATAAATGAGGTTTTCAAGACCTCAAAAGCTCGAAATGATTAATAAAACAAGTGATGACCCTTTGGGTCGTCACAATCTCCACCTCTAAAACAACCGTTCGTCCTCGAACGGACAAAAAAAGAAGTACCTGAGTCAGGAAACAAGTGTGGGTAGCGGCTCCGCATATCAGACTCGGACTCCCAGGTCGATGCCTCAGGAGGCTGACCTCTCCACTGAACACGCACAGAAGGATAACTCTTCGACCTCAGCCGTCGAACCTGCCGGTCTAGAATAACCTACCGGCTCCTCCTCGTAAGATAGATCATTGTCCAATTGGACAGTACTGAAGTCTAACACATGTGTGGGATCGCCGTGGTATCTCCGAAGCATAGATACATAAAAAAATGGATGCACGGCTGATAAGCTAGGCGGCAAAGCTAATCTGTAAGCCACCCCTCCCACTCTGTCTAGAATCTCAAATGGACCAATATACCTAGGGCCGAGCTTGCCCTTCTTCCCGAACCTCATCACACCCTTCATAGGCGACACTCGGAGCAATACTCGTTCGCCAACCATGAAATATACATCTCGAACCTTACGATCCGCATAAGTCTTCTGCCTGGACTGAGCTGAACGCAATCTCTCCTGAATAGTCTTGACCTTATCCAAGGCCTCCTGAACTAAGTCCGTACCTAACAACCGAGCCTCTCCCGGTTCAAACCATCCAACCGGTGATCGACATCGCCTACCATACAACGCCTCATACGGAGCCATCCGGATGCTAGATTGGTAGCTGTTATTGTAGGCGAACTCTGCTAATGGCAGAAACTGGTCCCACGAGCCTCCGAAATCAATAACACGAGCTCGAAGCATGTCCTCTAGAATCCGAATAGTCCTCTCGGACGGCCCATCCATCTGAGGATGAAATGTCGTACTCAGCTCGAACTTGGGTGCCTAACTCTGCTGGACCGCTCTCCGGAACCGCGAGGTAAGCTGCGTACCCCGATCGGAGATAATAGATGCGGCACTCCATGGAGACGAACAATCTCTCTAATGTACACCTCCGCTAACCTCTCAGACGAGTAGGAGACAGATACTGGAATAAAGTGTGCTGACTTGGTCAACCTATCAACAATGACCCAAATAGCATCAAATTTCCTCCGAGTCAAAGGAAGTCCAGTAACGAAATCCATAGTGATCCGCTCCCATTTCCACTCGGGAATTTCAATCCTCTGGAATACACCACCAGGTCTCTGGTGCTCATATATCACCTGCTGACAATTTAGACACCGAGCGACATACGCAACGATATTTTTCTTCATTCCGCGCCACCAATAGTGCTGCCGTAAGTCCTGGTACATCTTCGCGGCGCCTGGGTGAATAGAATACCGCGAGCTGTGGGCCTCCGCTAAGATTAACTCTCGAATCCCTTCGACATTGGGCACACAAACTCGACCCTGCAATTTCAATACCCCATCATCATCTTGATTTACCTGTGTGGCACCTCCCGCTGTACTGTATCTCTCAACTCACGCAAATGAGGATCATCAAATTGCCTCTCACGGATACGTTCTAATAAAGAAGAACGAGCGATCGTGCAGGCTAACACCCTACTAGGCTCAGAAATGTCCAATCTCACGAACCGGTTGGCTAATGCCTGGACGTCTAGAGCAAATGGTCTCTGACTGACCGGAATATATGCAAGACTACCCATACTGGCAGACTTTCTACTCAATGCATCGGCCACCACATTGGCCTTACTCGGGTGATATAAAATAGTAACATCATAGTCTTTTAGCAACTATAGCCACCTTCTCTGCCTCATATTCAACTCTTTCTGCTTAAACAAATACTGAAGACTCTTATGATCGGTGTATACTTCACATGCTACACCATACAAATAATTCCTCCAGATCTTCAATGCGTGAATAATCGCCGCCAATTCTAGATCATGCACTGGATAGTTCTTCTCATGCATCTTCAACTGCCTCGAAGCATAGGCAATAACCTTGCCATCCTGCGTTAACATTGCACCAAGCCCAATATGGGAAGCATCACAATAATCAGTATAAGGTCCCGTACTTGTGGGTAAAATCACTACCGGTGCTGTGGTCAAGGCTGTCTTGAGCTTTTGAAAGCTCGGCTCACATCCATCGGACCATTCAAATTGAACACCCTTCTGGGTCAATCTGGTCAGTGGGGTTGCAATAGACGAAAATCCTTCTACGAATCGGCGATAATAGCCCGCTAACCCCAAGAAACTCCGAATATCTCTGGCTGATGTCGGTCTAGGCCAGCTCTTGACTGCCTCAATTTTCTTCGGATCAACCTGAATACCTGCTGCCGTCACAATATGACCCAGGAATGCAACCGAACTTAGCCAAAATTCACACTTTGAAAATTTTGCATATAGCTGGCTATCTCTCAGAGTCTGTAAGGCCACTCTGAGTTGCTGTGCATGCTCCTCCTGACTGCAGGAATATATTAATATGTCATCAATGAAGACTATTACAAACAAGTCTAAATAAGGTCGGAACACCCGATTCATTAATTCCATAAAAGTTGCTGGAGCATTTGTCAACCCAAAAGACATGACCAGAAATTCATAATGTCCATACCGAGTGCGGAACGCTGTCTTAGGGACATCAGATGCCCTAATCTTCAGCTGATGATAGCCAGATCTCAAATCTATCTTTGAAAATACCTTGGCACCCTGAAGCTGGTCAAATAAATCATCAATTCGCGGAAGTGGATATTTATTTTTGATAGTCACCTTGTTTAATTGTCGATAGTCAATGCACATTCTCATCGAACCATCTTTCTTCTTTACAAATAATACTGGTGCACCCCACGGCGAAACACTGGGTCTAATGAAACCCTTTTCAAGTAAATCCTGCAACTGTTCCTTCAATTCTTTTAATTCCGGCGGAGCCATACGGTATGGGGGAATGGAAATGGGCTGAGTGCCTGGAGCCAAGTCAATGCAAAAATCAATGTCCCTATCGGGCGGCATACCTGGCAAGTGTGAAGGAAATACTTCAGGAAATTCGCAAACCACAGGCACAGAGTCAATAGAAGGAACCTCAGCACTAGAATCACGGACATAGGCCAAATAAGCCAAGCATCCCTTTCCAACCATACGCTGAGCCTTAACATAAGAAATAACATTACGACTAGTATGACCTGAAATTCCTTTCCACTCTATACGAGGCAAATTCGGCAGAGCTAAAGTCACGGTCTTGGCATGGCAATCTAAAATAGCATGATATGGAGATAGCCAGTCCATGCCTAGTATAATATCAAAGTCTACCATATTTAGGAGTAATAAATCAGCACGGGTCTCGAGACCCTCAATTACTATAATACATGACCGATGAACTCGATCAACCACAATAGAATCGCCTCCTAGTGTAGACACATGAACAGGAACACTCAGTGGATCACTGGGCTGAACCAAGTATGGTGCAAAATAGGAAGACACGTACGAATATGTAGACCCGGGGTCAAATAATGCTGATGCCTTTCTATCACAAACCAAAATAATACCTGTAATGACGGCATCAGAAGACTCAGCCTCTGGTCCGGCGGGAAGTGCATAACATCGGGGCGGTGCCCCACCACCCGGAGCCGTATCTCTAGGACGATCGGCTGCTGGCTGGTCTCTACCTCTATCGGCCTGAGCTCCACCTCTATGACCTCTCCCTCCACCTCTATGCCCTCTACCCCCGCTTCTGGCTGGCTGGGCAGGCTGTGGGGGAACTGGGGCCAGAATCATGGCACGAGAACCCTGCTGCTGAGATCTGTCAGAAGCTCGAGGGAAATACTTTGCAATGTGCCTAAGATCATCGCACGTAAAACAAGCCCTCGACTGCTGAAAATAGCGAAGTGGTGGTGTACTGATAGGCTGCTGATCAGAGTAGCGTGGCTGAGAATTACGATCACCTGAAGCATCATGAGAAACCTGAAGAGCTGACCGATAAGGCCTAGGAGGATGGCCTCTATCATAAAAATCTCTATCTCCAGACGAGGTACCACTGAATCTACCCGAATTACGAGATCTCTTATCTGATCCATGTCTCGCTCCCTGTGACAGAGCCATCTCGATCCGGCGGGCTGCATTAGCCGCCTCGTGAAAAGTGATTTCAGTTCCTGCCCCCATAGCCATCTGTAGCCGAATTGGCTGATTCAAGCCATCAATAAACCTCCTCACTCTCTCCCGATCTGTGGGAAGTATGATAATAGCATGACGAGCCAGGTCCACGAACCTAGTCTCGTACTGTGTGACAGACATAGAACCCTGATGAAGACGCTCAAATTGTCTGCGCATAACCTCCCGCTGAGTTGATGGAAGGAACTTCTCTAAGAATAATTCTGCAAACTGCTCCCAAGTCAAAGATGACGATCCCGCTGGCCTGGATAGACAATAATCTCTCCACCAAGTCTTGGCGGAACCAGATAACCGAAAAGTAGCAAAATCCACACCATTAGTCTCCACAATACCCATAGTACGGAGAAGTTCGTGGCAGCTGTATAGGAAATCCTGTGGATCCTCTGAAGGAGTGCCACTGAATGTGGTAGTGAACAGCTTGGTAAACATGTCCAATCTCCACAACGCATCAACAGACATGGATGCACCATCATTAGACGGAGTCGCAATAATAGGCCGAGCTGCCTCAACTGGCTGAATTACAGGAACCTTAGTCTGGGGAATCACTGGCTCCGGAGTGCGCGTAGCAGGAGTCTGATTACCTCCTCCAGCCTGAGAAGTGGCTGGTGCTACCGGTAATAAACCTGCTCTGGTGATATGATCCATAAAACCTGCTATCCGGACCAAAGCATCTTGAAGATCCGGTGAAAACAAAGCTCCTCCTGGGACCTGAGCTGGGCCTACTGGAGCTGCTGGGGTTGGAACTTCCTCCTCGATATGAACATGAGGTTCTGCCACTCGTGCTGCTGCTCGGGGCTGAGCTCTGCCCCTACCTTGGCCTCTAGTACGACCTCGACCTCGGCCTCTGCCCCTAGCGAGAGCTGCCGCTGCTGGGACCTCGGGCTGCTGGTCGGTAGATGAGGATGCACGTGTCCTTACCATCTGCGGAAGAACAGAGTAGAAGTTCAATTAACATTTAAAAGATCAAGTCGCACGACTGGAAAGAATAAAGGGAATATTTTCCTAACTCCGTAGCCTCTGGAGGATAAATACAGACGTCTCCGTACCGATCCTTCAGACTCTACTAAGGATGTCCCAAATGTGACCAATAATCCGCTGCCCGCTCACAATAACTGTCACGACCCGGATTTCCCACCATCGGGGTCATGATGGCGCCTACTAAATGGAAGCTAGACAAGCCAAATATTAATTACATCTCCATTAATTACCAATTTCTTATTATGACTTATTATTAAAAACATATAAATTACAGCGGAATAATCAAAATTAGTGGAAGACTTAGTCAAATATGATAAAGAAAACCCAAACATGATACACTACCCAAGACTGGTGTCACAATACTCACGAACTTCTAAGAATAATACACATAATTGTCTGAAAGAAAATACAAGCTGTTTATCTCGATTACATGACATAACAGAATGAAAAGCATAGATAGAAGACACAACGGGTCCTGCGGACGCCTGCAAGGCTACCTCGTAGTCTCAGTAGTCGAAAAATCCACAAGTCACTACTGTCCCTGCTGCTGTCCGTAACTTGTATCTGCGCAAAAAGAGCGCAGAGTGTAGTATCAGCACAACCGACCCCATGTGTTGGTAAGTGCCTGGCCTATCCCAGCGAACTAGTGACAAGGCTAAGGCCAGTCACCCACCTAAACCTGTACAATTGCAATATAGATATATATATATATATATATATATATATATATATAATACATTATAAGGAAATACTCTGCTCTGAAATAACCGTCAATAGCTCTCTGCTCTGAAATAACAGTCAATAACTCACGATATCCAGAATAATCTAATCAACAGAATAAATCTTACTTTCATGTCTCAATTCCTCTCTCATTTCATGTCTCGTGGTAGGCGTACCACCCGCTCCCAACTATCACGTAATTATATCTTGTGGTAGGCGTACCACCCGCTCCCAATTATCATAGTAATTATATCTTGTGGTAGGCGTACCACCCGCTCCCAAATATATCAATAGGCTACCGGCAACTATGGCCAATGCCAAGATTTAAGTCACTTTGTGGTCGGCGTGCCACACGATCCCAATTTAATAATATATAAGTGGTCGGCGCGCCACACGATCCCAATTCATAAATATATAAGTGGTCGGCGCACCACACGATCCCAATTCATAAATATATATATTACCGACATTTAGCCAATAATCTCTATATCAACAATATTTATAATTACCGGTTTTAAACCAATAATTGATAATAATTTCAACAATTTATCTTCATTACCGGCATAACACCAATAACTCTTAATTAACAATTTATTCATAACTGAATTCCTATTCCTACAAACTAGGATAGAACAAAAACTTACCTCGAAAGTTTACGAATGATTCAATCCGTAGCAATGCCTTTTCCTTTCGAATTTGACTCCAATCCAATCGTATCTATACACGATTGATTTAATATCATCAATACTACTCAACAAACTAATTCCTAAGACCAATTACATCTTTTACAACATTCTGCCGGAATAGTAATTTTCGACCCCGGGCCCACATGGTCGGAACTCGGGGTTAGGACCAAAATTCGGTTACCCATCCCCCCACGAGTTCATGTATATGATTTGTTTCAAAATCGGACCTCAATTCGAGGTCCAATTTCCCAATTTACGAAAAACCCTATATTTTAACAAAAACAAGAGATTCTACCATGAAAACCTTTGATTTCTATTGAAAAACATGTTTAATGATGTTAGGAATTGAAAGAATTAAGTAAAAAGTGACTTACAATTGTTTTGATGAAGAAGAAATCCGTGAAGAATCGCAAATGGGTGTTTTTGATTTGTAAAAAGTGAAGAAATGAACTGAAAATCGTGTTTTACAGGTCTCTGTTGTTCGCATTTGCGAACATGGGTTCGCAATTGCGAACCCCGACCAATTTCCGGAGTTTGAAAAATAAGCTAAAGCTGGGAAGTTCGCATTTGCGAACTTTTGTTCGCATTTGCGAAGCCAAGGCAAATCTGGGGGCTTCGCATTTGCGAACATTTGTTCGCATTTGCGAACCAGGCTGGCCTCCAGGGACCTTCGCATTTGCGAACATTTGTTCGCATTTGCGAACAAGGCTGGGCTGAGGGACCTTCGCATTTGCGAAGAATGCTTCGCATTTGCGAAGCATGCCTTTTCACTGGAGGCCTCGCAATTGCGAGGTTTGGTTCGCATTTGCGAACCCAATCGGTCCTGGGCACCCTTCGCATTTGCGACCAAGGGTTCGCATTTGCGAACCCTTCCTTGATCTGCCACCTTCGCAATTGCGAGAAACTGCTGCAGATTTTCTGCAGTTTTTCTTAAGTCCAAAACCATCCGATGCCTATCCGAAACTCACCCGAGCCCTCGAGGCTCCAAACCAAATATGCACGCTAACTCAAAAACATCATACGAACTTGCTCGCGCGATCAAATCGCTAAAATAACATCAAAACCAATGGGTTGAGCCTTAAAACTCAAGAATTCTTTCAATTTTCATAATTTCCAAACTTTCCAATTTAAGGCCGAAATGCGTCAAACGACGTCCGTTTTCAACCAAACTTTACAGGGAAGCGCTTAACCAATATATATGACCTGTACCGGGCGTCGGAACCAAAATACGAGCCCGATACCAGTACCTTTTAATCAAAATTCAGTTTCATTTTCCTTAAACATTTTCGGAAAACAATTTAACAGAAAAATTCTTTTACCGGGGTTCTAGACCTCGGATTTCAATTCCGGACATATGCCCAAGTTCCATATTTTTCTACGGATTTTCTGAGACAGTCAAATCACGGATTCGGGTCCGTTTACCAAAAATGTTGACCAAAGTCAACCATATCAATATTAATATCAAAATTCTTCAACTTTTTCACATATTTCACATATTTCAACATAAAAATTTTCCAGCTTTGTGCCCGGACTGTGCACGCAAATCGAGGCAACTATAAATGAGGTTTTCAAGACCTCAAAAGCTCGGAATGATTAATAAAACAAGTGATGACCCTTTGGGTCGTCACAATAACTAATACAAGTATTAGTTATACATAAGTTAAAAAAATGTACCAAATAAAGTATTAGTAATGCATAGGGCTAATGCTTGCATGATTTGTTCGAATACCTCCTACCAAACGACGCCTTGTTCAATGTAAAGCCTAATTATGACTCTTACCAAAATTTAGTTCTTATTTCCCACTCTAAACTGTACTCTGTTGAAGAAATTAGGTCCACGTAAGAGTTTAATATGTTTCGAGATACCTATCATACAAATGCGTGTGAAGACATGAAAGTTGCATAAAAGAAAAACTTGATGTTCAATATCTGCATCAAACAAATTCCAAAGATTTATTCCATTACTTGTCAAAAAGTTGAGATAAAAGAAATATTTTTGCTATATCTTTTTTAACTTTTTGGTATTGAAAAATATAGATTTTGAATACTAGCAACAATGATACTAAACTTGATGATTTTCATCATAATTAAGGGAAGTTTCCTACATCAACAAAAAGGAAAAGGAAAGTTTTCAAGGGTATGACGAGCAATCTTAAGGTGTACTAAATAGCTAGCTTTGTGATCAAATATATCTAATATTAGACATTGCGAAGAACAATTAATTTTATGCTTCTCGATGTAGACATTATAAATAACATCTATTGAAGCTATAACTATTACTACTTAACTTTAGTTTGGAGCCTACGGTAGGCCCTAATCTTAGCACCAAATGATGGCTCGTCTTAATTCGTATTTCTAATTCAGGCTATTGCTAGTTTGGACAAGAGGGGTTACCTCCACTTTCAACCGAGAGGTTGTGAGTTCGAGTCTCCCCAAGAGCAAGGTGGGTAGTTCTTGAAGGGAAGGATGTCAGGGGTCTATTTGGAAACAGCCTCTCTACCTCAGGGTAGGGGTACGGTCTGCGTATACACTACCCTCCCCAAACCCCATTAAGTGGGATTATACGTTGTTGTTGTTGTTGCTGCTATTGCTAGTTGAGAATTCAGACACAACTTGCCATTCTAAGGAAACAAATGTTACTTTACAAACTAGAGGAGGAAGTACCAAAATAACTCAATCAACGTGTAATACAAGCTCCTATAAACTAGTCTATCAGTGTCATCCCAAAATGCTAGCATTATAAATATGAAGTCACTACTGTGTTAAAATACAAAATCAGAAAGATTGTCAGAAGAAAAACTGGGAAAACAGTAAAGTATAAAAAATATTCTCAGTCCACAATTTGCTTGTGCGTCCGTAAGGAATTTTAACCCCCTCATACACAGGATGAAACGGAATAAACCTTCCTGCAACAGTGGCTATACAAACTGCAAAATACCAACGAACTCAAAGAACGGGGCAAAATCACACTTACGACTTTAGAAGAGATTTGCGAAATATAATGCAGGATTTTCCGAAGGAAGGAAGTTCTGTAATTTTTCAGTATTTCGAAAATGCAGCCATGCCTTAGAATTTATAGGGAAGTATCGGAAGAAGTGTAATGTCTGTTCAGGAAAAGTATCTGTTCAGAAGGAAAAAATTAACATTTGGCGTTTTTGGATTTCAGATTTCAGTTAATTTCGTAATTAACTGACTGGCTTTTAATTAATTATTAAATAATTAATTAAATAAATTTTTTCCAAAAAATAATCTTACCGATCGATCATTTGACAAATCTAAATCCAAAACCGAAGCCGAGCCGAGCGAGCGATGACGATGTGAGGGTTCATTCTCTTCAACACCTTTTAAGAGTCTAAGAACTGATCTTGTATATATACACACAAATGTAGTTGTCCCTCACCAATGGACAAAGTTCAAGACAAAAGCTCACTTCATTCAAATTTTTATTTTTCACCATTTTCAATTCACACTCTTAGACTTTTAAAGCACAATGCTTAAAGTCTTTAAGGCGTGAGAAATTTAAAAATAGCCAGATTTACCATTGGTCGTTGAAAAATAGCCAAGTTTCAAAAGTCATCGAAATTTAGCCACTTTTTACGTAAAGAGAAATCTGAGCGAAAACACTGTTCAAAATCCGGGAAATACACCTGCAAATTTTACGGGAGTCCCAGCATAAGTACGCTTAAACCCCCGCATATTTTACGGGAGTCCCAGGATAACTATGCTGGAACTCTCGCAAATTTTACGGGAGTTCAAGCATAATTATGCTGGAACTCCCGCATATTTTATGGGAGTTTCAGCAAGTATAAATATCCAGTATAATATACTGGAGTTTGGAGCACTGGTGCTCCAGTCTCCCGCAAATTTTACAGGAGTTAGCAAAGTATACCGGTCCAGCATAATATGCTGGAGTTCATACACAAATATACCAGAACTCCTGTAAAATAGTAGCTATTTTTTATTGACTTGGTAAACACGGACTATTTTTTATTGATCAGTGTGAAACTGACTATATCATAGTATTTTGACATTTAACGCCCAATGCTTAAAGTCCAACAAAATATAGGCGTTCCAATACTCTATTCACTAAATTAAACAAAGACACTTTGATAATAGCTAATACTCCATCAGAACCACACAACATACACGTTAGTGCATGATAACTAGGCAGGTACATATAGTATGAGGAATTAATAATGAAGTTGAGAATATCTAAGGTAATGACTAGGGCACAAACTAAATCTAAAACATGAATTGAAATTAGTCAAAATAATACAACAATAGCAAAAAGAAAAACTAGTGCAATTCCACAAGTAAAATCTGGAAAAAGTAACGTATACATATATCTTACCTCTAATTTATGAAGATGAAAAGACTATTTTTGATAGACTCTGACTCAAGAATTAAAATTCGTCAAAATATAAAGAATTAAACTCAAGTAAAAACAAAAAAGACAAAACCCAAACCTAGGGTTCTGAATTTGCAAAAAATGCTGAAAATAGACAGAGGCCGACAAGCGGTGAGGTTCCTCTTCCAGATACATAAGAAAGTCATCTACACCTAAGAAAAACAAAATTCAGACGGAAAAATAATATAAATAGATAGATATATGGATAAATAGATAGAGATAAGCCGAATAACCTGGTGATGGTGATCGGTCATGGTGAAGGCACCGCCTATGGTCGAATGGTAGTCATCAAGGGTAAAATGCGATAAGTAGAAAGTAAGAAAAGAGAAGATCTGGGCGGAGGCTGAATTAGAGTTGAACTTCGCGGCTGAAGCGAAAATTTAGAAAAGCTTACAGAGGGAGTATAAAATACAAGATATTGACTTTCTATTAAAAGTAATAGAGTATATTTTTAATTAATGGCTATTTCTTTTAACTGCCAGTCAATTAATTTATTACTAGTCATATTTAAAATTAATTAGCGACAGTTCATTTATTTTGCCATTAGCAGCATGTGTGGCCGAACAAAAGTGCTATTTTGTCGTAAAATCACTTATTAAGACAAAAATATTCTTACGTAAATTATGTTAAGAATAGAATTCTATTTGGAGTAAATGTCTATAATTCTATTTGGAGTGAATGTCTATCTTGTGGAGAGTTTTACTTTGTGACTAAGTCATAATTTCTCCTATAAATAGAGGGGTCTTACCCCATTATAAATCATCACAAAATTCAATAAGAATTCCCTCTTTCTCTTTCTCTACAATATTGTTCTTCTTCTTTTATTATTTCATAACACGTTATCAGCACGAGACTCTACCATCTCAAGAAGCTCTTTCGGAAGATTAAGGTAATTTTTCTCCTTTTTTTTGTCGTTCTTCTTTTTTGTTTCTTTAGTTCCCAATAAACAATATTGTTTTTGTCGTTCTTCTTTTTTGTTTCTTTAGTTCCCAATAAACAATATTTTCTTTACAGTTCCGCAAAAGAATGATAAGTGAGACATAAAACAAATTCTTTTACGACTTTTCCTAATTGAAATCTTAAATTTTTTTTGTGGCTAATTTCGTATGAAAATTGTAAAATCACTGAATGGGTGCTTCAATCATCTTACTACTTCTATACAAACTTAAATTGGGAATATGACAAATGTAAACTACTATTGTGGCCCAAGGGTACTCTTTCTATTTGTTTTACATGAAATTTGTATTTTTCCTTGTGCTTATTTGACTGCTTCTCGAAAAAAAAAATACTAATGCTTATTCGTATATTTCTTTTGTATAAGCAAATATGGATATCCCTCAAAGCAAAATTGAATCAAATTTCAATTGTAAAAATATTTGTTTAGTTGATTCATGTACAACACATACAATACTCAAAGAGAAGAAATATTTCCCGCATTTAAGTATGTGTAAGGCAGATGTTACTACAATTTCTGGTAGTAGTAAATTAATTGAAGGCTCTGGAAGAGCTACTATAACTCTGCCTAAGGAAACAATACTTATCATAGAGAGAATGCAATGTTCTCCTCCAAGTCCAAGAGGAACTTGTTGAGTTTTAAAGATATCCGTCGAAATGGATATCATATTGACACAATAGATGAGAATAATCTTGAATATCTCATCATTACCAAAAATGCCTCTGGGCCAGAAAAGGGCTATTGAGAAGTTCTCATCTTTGTCTTGTGGCCTGTATTGGACAATAATTAGTGCAATTGAGGCACATTCTATTGTAAACCAAAAGGTTACCGATTCCAATACTTTTGTACTTTGGCATGATCGATTGGGACACCCTGGATCAATTATGATGAGACGAATCATAGAAAACTCAAATGGGCATCCATTAAAGAATTTAAAGATTCTTTTAAATGATGAATTTTCTTGCACTTCTTGTTATCAAGGCAAGTTAATTATTAGACCATCACCAACAAAGGTTGGAATTGAGTCCCCTACGTTTTTGGAACGTATACAAGGGGACATTTGTGGACCTATTCACCCACCTAGTGGGTCGTTCAGATATTTTATGGTCTTGATAGACGCATCCTCTAGATGGTCTCATGTGTGCCTATTGTCATCTCGCAACCTCGCGTTTTCAAAATTAATGGCACAAATAATTCGATTACGGGCATAATTTCCTGATAATCCAATTAAGTCTATTAGACTGGATAATGTTGCTGAGTTTTCATCCCAAGCATTTAATGATTATTGCTTATCAATTGGGATAAAAGTGGAACATCATGTAGCTCATGTTCACACTCAAAATGGTCTTGCATAGTCTTTAATTAAATGTCTGCAATTGATAGCAAGACCGCTACTCATGAAAACGAGGCTGCCCACTTCTGTTTGGGGTCACGCCATTTTGCATGCAGCAATGCTAGTTCGTCTCAGACCGACAAATTATCATAAATATTCCCCGTTGCAATTAGTTTTGGGTCATGAACCTAATATATCCCATTTAAGAACTTTTGGATGCGCGGTATATGTGCATGTAGCACCGCCATATCGCACCAAAATGGGTCCGCAAAGAAGGTTAGGAATATATGTTGGGTTTGAATCGCCCTCCATTATTCGCTACCTCGAGCCATTAAAGGGAGATTTATTTACTGCACGATTTGCAGACTGTCGATTCGATGAGACACTTTTCCCAAAATTAGGGGGAGAAGTTGGTGAAACCAAATGGGAAATTTTGTGGAAAAATCCATCATTATCTCATCTTGATCCACGTGCCTCTATTTGTGAAAAGAGGTACAAAAGATTATTCATTTGCAGAGAATAGCAAATCAAATGCCCGATGCATTTACGGATATGAAAAGGATAACAAAATCACATATCCCTGCGGAGAATGTTCCAATCTGTATTGATGTCCCTATTGGACAATCTTCTAGTGTCATAGCTAATGAGTCAAAAGCACGACTGAAACGTGGCAGAACATTAGGTTCCAAAGATCGAAATCCTAGAAAAAGGAAAATAAATGATCAAAATGACACTATGAAAGAATCTCATGATGAAATCCACGACTTAATAAATTCTGAGATTCATGAGGAATCCACCGAGCCCGAGACTCAAGAAAATAAGGAACTATCAATAAATCCAATCGATATTGAGACAAATTTGAATCGATTGGATATAGTGGTGGATTATGTCTTTGCATATAATGTTGCATCCAGCATTATGCAAGAAAATGAGGATCTTGAACCTCAATTTGTTGGAGAATGTCGACAAAGACTTGATTGGCCAAAATGGCAAGAAGCAATCCAATCAGAGTTGAATTCACTTGCAAAACGTGAAGTTTTTGGGCCTATAGTCCAAACACCTAATGGTGTTAAGCCTGTTGGCTATAAATGGATCTTTGTACGCAAGAGAAATGAGAAAAATGAGGTGCAAAGATATAAGGCACGCCTTGTTGCACAAGGATTTTCACAAAGGCCTGGTGTTGATTATGAAGAGACATATTCACCCGTTATGGATGCTATAACATTCCGTTATCTCATTAGTTTTGCTTTCCATGAAAAACTTGACATGCATTTAATGGATGTGGTTACTGCCTACCTTTATGGCTCACTTGATAATGAGATATACATGAAAATTCCCGAGGGCTTCAAAATGCCTAATAATTCAAAATCCCGGGAAATGTTTTCAATCAAATTGCAAAGATCTTTGTATGGTCTAAAGCAATCAGGACGAATGTGGTATAATCGTCTTAGTGAGTATTTATTAAAGGAAGGCTATATAAATGATTCCATTTGCCCATGTGTTTTCATAAAGAAAACAACATCGGAATTTGTTGTACTTGCCGTATATGCTGATGACATAAATCTTATTGGAATTTCTATAGAACTCCAAAAGGCAATTGATTATTTAAAAAAGGAATTCGAGATGAAAGATCTCGGAAAGACAAAATTATGTCTTGGTTTGCAAATTGAACATTTGGCAAACGGAATTTTTGTTCATCAATCTACCTACATAGAAAAGGTATTGAAACGGTTTTACATGGATGGAGCACATCCATTAAGTACTCCGATGGTTGTTCGATCACTTGATGTGAACAAAGATCTATTCCGACCTCAAGAAGAGAATGAAGAGCTACTTGGTCCTGAAGTACCATATCTTAGTGCAATTGGTGCACTAATGTATCTTGCCAATATTACAAGGTCCGACATAACTTTTCCAGTTAATGTCTTATCAAGATATAGCTCTGCTCCACAAGGAGACATTGGAATGGGATCAAACACATATTGCGGTATCTAAAAGGGACTACCGATATGGGCTTATTTTATGGCAACAATTGCAGTCCCGATCTTGTTGGTTATGTTGATGCTGGGTATTTATCCGACCCACACAAGGCTCGATCTCAAACAGGTTATGTGTTTACCTGTGGAGGCACTGCCATATCTTGGAGATCGACTAAGCAATCAATTGTGGCTACTTCATCTAATCATGCTGAGATAATTGCTATTCATGAAGCAAGTCGAGAGTGCGTGTGGTTGAGGTCTATAATACATCTTATTCGAGACAAATGTGGTGTGAAATATGACAAGTTACCCACAATTTTGTATGAAGACAATGCAACATGCATAGCTCAATTGAAGGGAGGATTCATAAAAGAAGATAGGACAAAGCACATTTCACCAAAGTTATTTTTCACACATGATCTTCAAAAGAATGGTGATATTAATGTGCAACAGATTCGTTCAAGTGATAATATGGCTGATTTGTTCACTAAATCTCTACCGACGTCAACCTTCGAGAAGCTAGTGTACAAGATCGGGATGCGAAGGCTTAAGGATGTGAATTGATGCTCTCATCAGGGGGAGTTAATGCGCGTTGCACTCTTTTTCCCTTACAAGGTTTTGTCCCACTGGGTTTTCCTTGCGAGGTTTTTAACGAGGCAACCAAAAGGCGTATTATTAGATATGTGTACTCTTTTTCCTTCTCTAGATTTTTTTTTCCATTGGGTTTTATTTTAGTTAAGGTTTTAATGAGGCACATTACTTATTGAGTAGACATTCAAGGGGGAGTGTTAAGAATAGAATTCTATTTGGAGTGAATGTCTATAATTCTATTTGGAGTGAATGTCTATCTTGTGGAGAGTTTTACTTTGTGACTAAGTCATAATTTCTCCTATAAATAGAGGGGTCTTACCCCATTATAAATCATCACAAAATTCAATAAGAATTCCCTCTTTCTCTTTCTCTACAATATTGTTCTTCTTTTTTTATTATTTCATAACAAATTAATATTTTTTCAATTATCCTTTATTAATTTTAAAAAAAAAAAGATTATTTTGTCTCTACCATCCTTTTCTTCTCTGTTTCTACTCAGTTTATTTTCATTCTCCTTTTCCTATTCTTTTTGGTGTAGTCTTTTTACTATAAATAAATCTTTTCTTTTTTTGTTCCACTATTTCTTTTTTTCTTTATCTTTTGTGATGACCCGATAAGTCATCTAGAGTTTTAAGTCTTATATATGTGTTTCGAAGCCTCCATTAGTTTTTTTAAGCCTTTCTCAATTTGCGTGCATAGTCCGGATATTTTTTCAAAAGCTTTTATGTTAAAATTAATAAAATATATAATTTTGTTTTAAAATTTTATTTGAGTCGACTTCGGTCAACGTTGTGAGCAAATGGACCCAGATCCATATTTTAGCGGTCCTGGTGGGTTCGTGTCGTGATTTCATACTTGGGCGTATGCCCGAAATCAAATTCAGAGGTCCCTAGCTCGAGTTATCATTTTTTTGTCAAAATTTCAAATTTTAAAAGTTTAATAACTTTAATGGTTTGACCAATATTTGACTTTGTTTATACCGGATCCATCTTTTGGTTTCAGAATCCGGTATAGGTCCATTACTATATTTATGACTTATCTGTCAAATTTGATATAAAATAGAGTTATTTTGACGTGATTCTGAGGTCTGGTTGTTAAAATAGCAATTCTAAAGTTTCTTTGACAATTTCATTTCATTTGGTGTCCTATTCAGAGTTCTAGGTATTATTTTGATCATTCAAATGCGCGAGCAAATTCATATGGTATTTTTGGACTTGTGTGCATGTTTGGTTTGGAGCCCCGAGGGTTCGGGTGAGTTTAGGATAGGCTACAGGGTGGATTGGACTTAAAATTCTTAGCTGTTGCAAACATGTTGTGGTGCAGGCCTCAGACCTCGCAATTGCGAGGTCTATTTTTGCATTTGCGATGACGCTGTCAATTGTCAGGTTCACAATTACGAGCTACTCCCTCCCAATTGTGAAGAGTAGCTGGGTACCAAGGGTTCGCATTTGCGAAGTAGTATTGGGGAGGGAAGGGTTCACAATTTGGATCAACAGGTCGCAATTGCGAACAAAACCATCACAAAGATGGGGGATCATTGCAATTGTGAAGGATATCTCGCATTTGTGGGGTTCACAATTGTCGCAATTGCGACATTTGCGTGTGGCCTAAGTTGAGTTAGATGGGATTTTTCTCATTATTTCAAATTTTCAAATCTAGAAAACCTTAGAGGCACTTTTCTCAAGAGCTATTCTTCCTCAATTCATTTGTAAGTGATTCTAACCTACTTTCTTTCAATCTTCCATTACATTTCATAAGATTTTAATATACAATCTAGGATTTTCATGGTGTAAATTGAGGGTTTGGGTAGAACTAGAAATTTTTATAAAATTGGAATTTAGACCTTAAATTGAGGTCAAATTTCGAAACAAATTATATAATCAGGCTCAGGGTGAATGGCTAATCAGGTTTTGATTTGAATTTCGGGTTTAGACCAAGCGAGACCGGGAGTTGACTTTTTCAGTAATGACCTAAGTTGAACATTTTTCATTTGTGCGTAGTTCTTAAGGCTTATTTTGTATCGTGTGATTGATAATTTGCTAGATTTGATTGGCTCGAGGGCTTGTTATAAATGCAAAGTCGTGGTTGAACTTTGAGTTGATTTTTGGAGCAAGATAAGTATCGTGGTTAACCTTGACTTGAGGGATTAGGATTTGTTTGCCTGTTTCCTACTAGTTTAAATGTTGGATACAACATATATATGATGTGATGAGTACTTATGCATTGTTATTGGGTCAAAGCATGCCGGTGAGACTTGTTTCTTATAATTTATTTCTTTCTTTGATCATGATATGCATGCTTAAACTAGTTACTTATTACAGTTATCGTTCTTTCTGCATTTATGATCTCTGCGTTGAGATTGGTATTATGGAAACTTTGTTGACATAAGGCTTGTTCTTGCTTATTCTATCTCTCTATTATTATATGTTCATTGTTACATGGTAAGGGGGAGTGTTAATGCACGAAAAGTTATGTCATGCCATATTTGAGAGATAACGTACGGACGGTGATGTCGTATGAAATTGAGAGTAAAACCACGAAGGGTGATGTCATGCCGTATTTATCATATCATGGTGAAGCTGAGAGTAAAAACACGAAGAATGATGTTGTGTTGTTTTTACTCATTATATATATCTGCTTAATTGTTTGAAGGTTTACTGAATGTTCTTATTATCACTCCCTCTTGTAGTTAACGTATTTTGTACCCCTTTGTATGTTCCCACCCAATAGTACTAGTTATTATTTATTTATTATTATGTTGTATGTATATTTTCGTCTGTATAGGTTTATTTACGTGGGGTGTCCTGCCATAGCCTTGTCGAGGTTAGGCTCGACACTTACGGAGTACATTGGGTTGGTTGTAGTGATAATACACTCTGAACTTCTTGTGCAGATTTTGGTACCGGTCCCAATTGTCTATGAGACGTATTAGCTCGGGTTGGCATTTGGAGGATCGAGGCAGATCTGCTGGCATCCGCAGACCTTGAAGTCCCCTTCCTCACTCGCCATTTATTGTTCTTTTCATTCGAGAAAATTGTACTTATTTTGAACCATGTTAGTAGAAACTCTAGAAGCTCGTGAACTTATAACTCCAGATCCAGGTTGTACTTAGATATTATTGGTTTGTATGCCATTTCATACTCCGTTTTAGTTTTATTTTGTCTTAATGGATATTACTTATTTAAATTGATTAAAATTGGATTAAAGATCCTCTAACGTTGGCTTGCCTAGCAAGTGAAATACTATGTGCCATCACGGTCTCGAAAATGGGAATTCCAGGTCGTGACAAGTTGGTATCAGAGCATAAGGTTGCCTAGGTCTCACAAGTCACGAGCAGGCTTAGTAGAGACCGGATGATCGGTACAGAGACGTATGTACTTATATTCTAGACGTTATAGAGTTTAGGAATAATTTCACTTCTATTCTTCTCTGTCGTGCAAATTTATTCTCTTATTGATAAGTGAACTCTTATACTTTTGTTCTTTCGCAGATGGTGAGAACAGGTACTGCATCTTCAGTTGGACAGAAGCTGCAACCCCTACTGGCAGCTTCTACTAGGGGCAGTGGGCGAGACCGAGGTTGCACCACAGCTGAGGTAGAGGTAGAGATCAGCCTAGAGCTCAAGTAGTAGCACCAGCAGTGGAGCCTAAGGTGGCTTTTGATGAGGAGGTTCCAGCTCAGACTGTACCAATTGGACCAACTCAGGTCCCAGAGGGGATCATCCTCAGCCTAGTGTTTCAGGATGTTCTAATCTGTTTGGTGGGCCTTATGTAAAGTGTGGCCCAGGCCAGTACATTTCTTGTAGCACCAATCGTCTCTCAGGCTGGGAGGGGATAACAGACTCCCGCGACCCACACTCTAGAGCAGATGGCTCCCCAGTATTAGATACCAGCAGCCCCATCTAGCTAGGGTAGTTCAGCCGGTTGTTGTGGCATAGGCCGGTAATAGGCCTGTCATATTTTATAAGGGCTTATTAAGACTAGACAAGTTCACAAAGCTCTTCCTAGTTCACTTCAGTGGTCCACCTTCTGAGGAAACCATATGATTATCTTGATTGTTCCCATGAGGTGCTACAGAATATGGGGATAACTGAGACTAATGGGGTTGATTTTGTAGTGTTTTAGATGACGGGTTCTGCCAAGAGGTTTTGGAAGGATTTTATATCGACCACACAAGCTGGGTCGCCTACTCTTACTTAGGACCAGTTCTCTTAACTATTCCTAGTAAAGTTCCTCCTTATCGCACAGTGAAAGGATTACCGCAGGCAGTTTGAGCGTCTCCAGCAAGGCAGTAATACTATTACTTATTAAAAGACCTATTTTGTGAATCTAAACAGTCACGTTATTCGTCTGCTTCCTACCAAGATAGAGAGTGAGGGTGAGGAGGTTTACTGATGGACTCACTCACCTTATCAACCTACAGATGGCCAAGAAGATCGGGGTGAGATTTCTTTTCGGACAACTGCTAATGTATAGGGATGGAAAGCGGTGTGGTGTAGTTGTTGGGCGAACCCGCATAAATCTACGAAGAGTTTAACCCACCCCCGCATAACATTTTCACCCGCGTTCACCCACCCCATACCCACCCGCGTCCACCCACCTGCCCCGCATAAGTTTTTTATTTTATTTTGTTTGCTTATTTCTATTTTATATTTTGGCTAAAATTTTCAGTTTAATCAACAAAAATTTGAAATGTTCTTTTGTACTTATGTACTAATTCTTCAATTGGAAAAAAAAAAAGAAAAAAAAATTGTTATTCGTTGTGAAAAGTAGATGACCCCTTTATGTATTAATTTAGTATTCATTATAATATAGTACTTATATTTCTATAATATTATTTTTAATATTCCTTGATGACTTGTGTACAACCCAATAATAAAACTAATTTGTGTGAGTTTGCTTAATTTTTTTACTCTAAAGAAAGTTCAACAGGAAAGTAAAAAAAAAGTCTGCTTTGATCAAAAAAATATTAAGTACGGAGTATTATATTTGTCTTTCCAAAACAAAAGTCTATAAAAGACCATAACTTGAAGATATCATTGAACTTAAAAAGAATAAGAAGAAAACTTACTTAAACCCGTATAAACCCGCCATGACCCGCAACCCACCCCGCTCCACATCAATTTTCATGGAGAGGTATTTCAACCTGTCCTGCCCTGCCCCACACCTGCATAACTATAATTTGTCATCCCTACTAATGTCGACAAGCGGATCAATATGGTTCTTACATAGGAGTAGGGGGCAAGGGTCCAATAAGAGGCCTCGTCATTTTGGTTGATTCAATGGTGCCGCGTCTGGAGGCGGGGGTACTTTTGTTAGAGGCCATCCTTCCAGGTCATTTCATTCAGCACTCTAGGTATCCCATAGTGCTTCAGGTGGTTGCGGCCCTTATATTTCTCATTCCGACCAGCTACCCTACAGTGCATCACCAGCTCCTGTTAGTGCACTTCCGCTCTAGAGTTTTCAAAGTAGTTACTCAGGTCGACATGGTTAGTTTCAGGTTCAACAATCATTGGAGACGAGGTCATGTTATACTTGTGGAGATTTGAGACATATTGTTTTGCCCTTGAGCACTAGGAAGCTCATAGAAACAGGGTCCTCGTGCCATGGTCCCGGCACTGGTTGCTTTACTACCCATTCAGCCTACTGGGGGGGTCAAACAGCTAGAGATAGAGGTCAGGCCATTATAGGTGGAGTCCAGCCAGTTGGTTCCCATCCCAAAGGCGTAGTTCTAAGTGGAGGGGTTCCGCCCCGATTTTCTGCTTTCCCAGCTAGGCTTGGGGCTGAGTCATCTAATGCTATTATCACATGTATTGTTCCAGTTTGCCATTGAGATGCTTCAGTTCTATTTTATTTGGGGATCTACTTATTCCTATGTGTCATCTTATTTTGCTTTATATCTGGTTATGCCTCGTGATTTTTTGAGTGCTCTCGTGTCTATAGCTGTGAGAGATTCTATTATTGTAGATCATGTCTATGGTTTTTGTGTGGTTACCATTGGGAGTCTCTAGACTAGCATAGATCTCCTACTTTTTGATATGGTAGATTTTGATCTTATCTTGGGTATGGATTGGCTATCACGTTATCATGCTATATTGTATTGTCATGACAAGATAGTGACCTTAGCCTTATCGGGATTGCCTCGACTAGAGTGTAGGGGGACTCCTGGCCATTCTATCAATAGGGTTGTCTCTTATATGTGTCTAGCTTATTTAACTTATGTCCTCGATTCTAGTGCAGAGATTCCTTCCATGGATTCAGTACCAGTTGTTCGTTAATTTATAGAGGTGTTTCTTGCAGATCTGTCGGGGATTCCACCTGATAGAAATATTGACTTCTGTATTGATTTGGCTCCAAGAACTCATCCCACTTCTATTCCGCCATACCGTATGGCCCCACTAGAGTTGAAAGAATTGAAGCAGGATTTCCAAGATTTACTTGCTAAGGGCTTAATGTGACCTAGTGTCTTACCTTGGGGTACGCTTATGTTGTTTGTGAAGGAGAAAGATGGATCGATGAGGATGTACATAGATTAACTGGCAGTTGAACAAAGTCACCATCAAGAACAAGTATCCATTGTTAAGGATTGATGACTTATTTGATCAGCTTCACAGTGCCAAGGTATATTCGAAGATTGATTTGAGGTCTAACTACCATCAGTTGAGGCTTAGGGTATCCGATGAACCTAAGTCAGCATTTCAGACTTGGTATAGACATTATGAGTTTCTAATGATGTCATTTGGGCTGACAAATATCCTAGCAGCATTTATGGATTTGATGAATCGGGTGTTCAAGCCTTATTTAGATTCCTTTGTCATTGTGTTTATTGATGATATCTTGATCTACTCCCGTAGTCAGGAGCAGTACAAGCAACATTTTCAGATTGTACTTTAGACTCCGAGAGCTGGCCAGTTATATGACAAGTTTTCAAAGTGCGACTTTTGGTTGGACTCAGTCGCTTTCTTGGCACACGTCGTATTGGCAGAAGGCATTTAGGTGGATCCTAAGAAGATTGAGACAGTTCAGAACTAGCCTAAACCCACTTCAGCTATAGAGATCCAGAGTTTCTTGGGTTTGGCAAGATATTACCGTCGGCTCGTGGATGAGTTTTCATCTATAGCAGCCCTATTAACCAAGTTGACCCAGAAGGGTGCCCCGTTGATGGTCAAATGGGTGTGAGGTGAGCTTATAGAAGCTCTCTTCTTTGACTACGGTGCCAGAGTTGGTGTTGCCTACAGGTTCACGATCTTACACGGTGTATTATGATGCATCTCGTATTGGGTTCGATGTAGTATTAATGCAGGATGGCAGGGTGATTGCATGTCACGGCAGTTAAAAGTTCATGAGAATAATTACCATGTTTATGACTTAGATTTGGCAGCTATTGTTCATGCGCTGAAGATTTGGAGGCACTATCGTTATGGCGTGTCGTGTGAGGTATTAACGGATCATCGGAGCTTGCAATATTTGTTCAATTAAAAGGATCTCAACTTGAGGTAGATGAGGTGGTTGGAGCTATTGAAAGACTATGATATCACCATCTTGTATCGTACCTGGAAGGCCAATATGGTGGTCAAAGCCTTGGGTAGAAAGGCAGTGAGTTTGGGCAGCCTTGCGTACATTCCAATCGGTAAGAGACCACTTGCATCAAATGTATAGGCTTTAGCCAACCAATTCATGAGGTTGGATATTTCAGAGCCCAGTCGTGTTCTAGCTTCTACAGTCACTTGATCTTCCTTATTTGAGCTCATTAGGGATCGGTAGTATGATAACCCTCATTTGTTTGTCCTTGGTGACAAAGTGTGTCACGGTGGTGTCAAGCAGGTTACTATTGAAGATGATGGATTCTTGAGGATGCAGAGTCATATTTGTGTGTTTAATATTGATGGACTTCATGAGTTTATTCTTGAGGAGGCCCACAGTTCCTAATATTCTATTCATCTGGGTGCCACTAAGATGTATCATGATTTGCGATAATATTCACTACCACAAAAGGGGGATTTTGCAGCAATAAGAAAGGCCATTAGTGGCAATAACACTACTCGCTATATTCTTTACCGGCCATTTATATTTATCCACTAAAATTGGAGTCGGCAAAGCCTTTAGCGACGATTGTTACAAATGGTGTAAACGATATAAATTATTGCCGCTAAAAACTATAAGCTTTAACTACAATTATTTGCAGCAATTATGATGGCTGCTAAATCCAATCCAAAATGGCTAATTATGCTCCTTTAGCGTCCATTTATATAGCCGCTAAATTTAAAATAATTGCCGCTAAAAGTTCGTATGTTTAACCGCAATTGTGTTATGGCAATTAGAATGACTATAACATCCTTTCTGAAAGAATCTCAGTATTCCCTTTTAGGGCCCATTTTAATAGCTCCACTAAAAGTCAATATTTTTAACAATAATAATGTTCCAGCAATTATAATGGGGAAAATATCTCTTGTGGAAATATCTTAATTTTTCCTTTTATTGTCCACTTTTATAGCTAGTATATCCAATTAAATTAGTGCTAAAAGTCACAAGCTGTAATAAAATAGTTTAGCCATCATTAATAATAGATACAACATTCGTCCAAAATATGATCCAAATAACAAAATTATTAGTATTAATTCAAAAAATATAATATATATCATTGAATCTTAACAAATAAAATATTAGTCGATGACTATTCTAGCCCGACAGGTTCGACAGTTGAGGTCCAAGAGTCATCCTTCAGTTTGAGTGCAGTGGATAGGTCAGCCCGTCAAGGCAGCTACTTGGGAGTCTGAGTTGGATGTGGGAGTAGATATCCACACCTTTTCACCACTCCAGGTACTTTTCTAGAGTTTTAAACCTTAAATTTGTGTTTCAAATCCTTATATAGCTTATTTAAGTCTTTTTCGATTTACGTGCACAGTCCGAGTATTTTTTCAGAAGACCTTTATGTTAAAAATTGATAAAAATATAAATTTTGCCTTAAAATATATTTGTGTTAACTTCAATAATATTTTAAGCAAACAGACCCGGATATGTATTTTGACTGTCTCAATGGGTTCGTATCGTCATTTTGGACTTGGGCACATGCCCAGAATTAAATTTGGAGGTCCCTAGCTCGAGATGTCATTTTTTTGGGTCGAAATTTCAAAGTGTAAATTTTTAATGACTTTAAAGGTTTGATCAATATTTGACTTTGTTGATACTGATTCCATATTTTGGTTCCGAAACCCGGTATATGTCCATTATATATTAATGACTTCTTTGTCAAATTTGGTAAAAATGGAATTGGTTTGACGTGATTCGGACGTCTGGTTATTAAAATAGAAATTCTAAAGTTTTTTTAAAAAATTCATCTGATTTTGTGTCCGATTCATCGTTCTAGGTGTTATTTTAGTGATTTGATCGTGCAAGTAAGTTCATATGATATTTTTGAACTTGTATGTATATTTGTTTTGAAGTCCCGAGAACTTGGGTGAGTTTCGGATAGCTACAGAGTGAATTGTACTTATAATTCATAGCCGGTGCAAATCGGTTCTGGTGCAGGCTTCAGGCCTTGCAATTGCGAGGTTGGGGTTCGCATTTGCAATAAAGCAATCAACCTGCAGGTTCGCAATTGTGAGCTACTCCCTCGCAGTCGCGAAGAGTAGATAGGCACCATATGTTCGCATTTGCTAACAATTAGTTCGCATTTGTGAGGTAGTACTGGGGAGAGAAGGGTTCACAATTTCAATTAACGTGTCACAATTGTGAAAGTCCCAAGTTCGCAATAGCGAACAAAACCATCGCATTTGCAATAGTAGTAGAGATGGGGGACCTTCGCAATTGTGAAGGGTTTCTCGCATTTGCGAGGCTCGCAATTGCGAACCCCAGCTCGTAATTGCGATATTTGTGCCTGGACGTAAGCTGAGTTAGACACGATTTTTCTCATTCTTTCATATTTCAAACCTAGAAAACACAAGAGGCGATTTTCCCGAGAGCTCTTCTTCTCCAATTCATTGATAAGTGATTCTAACCTACTTTCTTTTTATCTTTCATTACATTTTATAAGATTTCAACCTAAAATCTTGGATTTTCATGGTGAAAATTGGGGGTTTGGGTAGAACTAGAGATTTTTGCAAAATTAAAATTTAGACCTTAAATTGAGGTCAAACTACGAAATAAATTATATAATCGGGCTCGGAGGTGAATGAGTAATCGGATGATCCGAATTTTAAGTTTGGACCAAGGGGGTACAGGAATTTATTTTTGTTGACTTTTCCAAAATGAACTAAATTGAATCCTTTTCATTCATGGGTAGTTCCTAAGGCTTAGAGGGTGTTTAGATTGACTTATAAAAAGTAGCTTTTAAGCTAACAATCAAAAGCCATAAGTTGTTAATACCCAACTTTTGGCTTTTGACTTTTGGCTTTTTTTTTTTTAATATTTTTTTATGCATAAAACTAAGTACTTTTTATCATTCCCAAATACCACACAAACTAAAAAGTGCTTAAATGTTAATAAGCACTTAAAATAAGCCAATTCAAACACTCTCTTATTTTGAATCGTTTGGTTAATGATTTACTAGATTTGGTTGGTTCGGGGGCTTGTTTGAAAGACAAAGCCGTGGTTGAGCTTTGAGTTAATCTTTGCAGCAAGGTAATTGTTGTGGTTAACCTTGAGTTGATGGATTAGGACTTGTTTGTCTATTTGCTACTTGTTTAAATATTGGATACAATATATATGTGAGGTGAAGAGTACTTATACGTTGTTGTTAGGCCAAAGCATGCGGGTGAGACTTATTTCTTGTAATTTATTTCTTTCTTTGATCTTGATATCCATGCTTAGACTAGTTAATTATTAAATTGATCGATGTTTTCACATTTATGAGCTATCTATGATAATTGGGTATAATTTTTGAAGTTGAGCTTGATATTGTGGAACCATTATTGACGTAAGGTCTGTTCTTACTTATTCTATCTCACTATTGTTATATGTTCATTGTCACATGGTAATGGAGAGTGTTAATGTATCAAGGGTGATGTTGTGCCGTATTTGAGAGTTAGTGCATGAAGGGTGATATCGTATCGTATTTGAGAATTAGTGCATGAATGGTGAAGTCGTGCCATATTTGAGAGTTAATGCATAAAGAGTGATGTCGTGGCGTATATATTATTCAATAATAAAATTTAGGGTAAAAACATGAAGGGTGATGTCGTGCCGTATTTATTATTTGATGGCTAGGTTGAGAATAAAAGCATAAAGGGTGATGTCGTGCCATTATTACTATTTTATGATGAGCTTGAGAATAAAAACACGAATAGTGATGTCGTGCACTTTTTACTCATTATGTATATGTGCTTCATTTGCTAAAGGTTTACTGATTGTTCTTATTATAGCTCCCTGTTGTAGTTTCCGTATTTTGTACCCCTTCGCAAGTTCCCTCCTACTAGTACTTGTTAATTCTTTATTTGTTGTTATTTTGTATGTATATTTTTGTCTGTGCAGGTTTATTTACGCGGGTGTCATGTCGTAGCCTCATCGCTACCTCATCGAGGTTAGGCTCGATACTTATAGAGTACATTGGGTGAATTGTACTCATGCTATAATCTGCACTTCTTGTGCAGATTTTCATACTAGTCCTAGTTGCCCGTGAGGCGTATCAACTTGGGGTGGCATTTGGACTCGAGGTAGATGTGCTGGCATCTGCAGATCTTGAAGTCCCCTTCCTCACTCCCTTTCTTTTCATTTGAGACAATTGTACTTATTTCAAACTATGTTTGTAAAAACTCTAAAAGCTCGTAAACGTGTGAGTTCAGATCCGGGTTGTACTTAGATATTATTGGTTTGTATGCCATTTTGTACTCCGTTTTAGTTTCTTTTCGACTTAATTAATTTTACTTATTTGAATTGATTTAAATTAGCATAAAGATCCTCTAATATTGGCTTGCCTAACAAGTGAAATATTAGGCGGCATCACGATCCCGAAGGTGAAAATTCTGGGTCGTAACACTTCTATTCATAATTTACAAGGTTAATGACGAGATTCAAATGCTCTATTCATTTGATAGGTAATTTTTTTTTATTCTTTTACAACACACCAATATTATATGATTTTCAGTTTGTAGTTTTTTTTTGCATATATTATAGGGGAAATAATATAATACTATCTACTTTGTTATTTTGAAGGAATGTATAGTATTATTTAAAATTTTGCATGAAATAAAATATAATTGAATTCTTTTACAATAAATATTTGAATTTAATTTTCTCTTTTAAATAATACTGATTGTAATTTTAATGTTGATACTATCTCTTTTTGTAATTTGATACTCAAAAGTACTTTTTGAAAGGATGGCTAAATACAATTTTCTTAAAAATATTGCAAAAATTACTTCTCAAATGAATTGGCAAAACACAAACTATTATTCTTTAAACATATTTTTTTTGGAAAGCACTGTTAAATAAAAGTATTTTTCTAAAAAAAATAAATTTTAACAGCTTAACCAAACAGACTCTAAATAATAACCGCAAGAAGTATTTTTGTAGTACTGGTATAATGTAGTAATGGAAGGAAACGACTAACGTAATCAAATTTTTGTTATTAAGATGATTAATAATTAAATTCTTAATTAATTGATTAGTAAAAATATTTAATTCAATTATTTTTTAAATTCATGGTATAAGTAAATTTAGTTTATTAGT
This sequence comes from Nicotiana noctiflora, assembly GCA_032618575.1. Lineage (NCBI taxonomy): Eukaryota > Viridiplantae > Streptophyta > Magnoliopsida > Solanales > Solanaceae > Nicotiana > Nicotiana noctiflora. The sequence continues at coordinate 23,614 of JASVEL010000367.1, read as the reverse complement.
CGAAATACTTTTAAAAGAAAACTTGATAGTTGCACTTCAGGTTCAACTAATCTAATTTAAGAGGAGGTGAAAAGAAATATAATCTTCATCATTTCACTTATTTATACCAGTATTTGCTAATTAATTAAAAACTAAAGAAGATAATTGAGTAATTTCGATAAGTGGGAGCGAAGCGAAAATCATAATAAAGTATAGGGTGATGTTCATACAAATTCGAAAATCAAACTAAACCAACCAAATATACCGATACTTTTTAGATTTGTTTTGATTTTAAATTTTAAAAATCGATCAAAGTTAGTTTGATTTGGTTTTAATAAAAAAATAATTGAAAAAACCGAATCAAACCAACTATAAAAGTAGCTATTTAAATTTATTATTACACCTATATATGTATGTATATTTTTATATAAAGTTTCTAAAATTTTATGGTATATAGTAATGGTTTGTATTTTTATTCTAGTTCTTTGCTATTATAATAATCTAATTCTTTGCCTTTATATTATAGTTTGATTGGTAGCGTTCTTTTGATAAATACAAAAATATTTAATATGAGAAATAATCAATTTTTAATTGAGTACTTAAATTATTCATCACTATTTGAGTCACTTATCATCAATATATCTTGGTAAATGATAGATTTCTTAAAGAGCAATTGGTTTTGATAGTGTTACGTTGAAAATGTAGTCGCCAGAATATGCGTTTGGTAGTGTATGTCTCACATTGACAAGAGGAGTTGTTCTGATGGTAAGCAACCTCCACTTTCAACCGAGAGGTTGTTAGTTCGAGTCTCCTATTTGAAAATTTCCCTACCCCAGGGTGTAGGGGTAAGGTATGTGTATACACTACCCTTCCTAGACCCCACTAAAATCGATCCAAATCGAACGATGAATACCTTAACACTATGTTTGAATCGATGTTCCCCGTCGTTTTATAATGTATCGTATTATACCATATTGTATTGTATCGTATTGTTTTATGAATACAATGTTTGGATAGATTGTATTGTTTACTGTTGTTAAATAATATTTTGTTGTTTGGTTTGACTGTATCGTACTGTACTGTAACTAATAAGTTTACTAAAATACCCTCAAATATATTTATTAAGAATTAAACATAAAAATTATTCAAGAAAACTCCTTTCTCTAATTTATCACCAATTATGTCTTATATATAAATTAAGCAATTAAATTCATGCGAATTCTATCGAAATTAGTTAAACAAGTTTATAATATTAAAAATAATAATAAGTACACTATAATCATAATTAGATAATAATAATAAATTAAAAAAAATGTTAAGTAGGCCCCATTTAGAATTTAGACCATAAGTAAAACAGTATTTCCTAATAATATGACATATAATCCATAATTTAAGTATATAGCATAAAAGTTTTCTAACAACGTGACATATAATCCATAATAAAATATTCATATCCAATAAAATTCTTAACAGTTATACCATAAAATAATAACACTTTGCACACTTGAAAACAACCAATATCATGCTAATTGGAGATAAAATAATTAGAATTGGAATTACAAATCAAAGTAGAAAAAATAATGAGACAAAAGTAAAACAAAACCTATAGCTAAAGAGTATGGAAGCGAATAAACAAGTTTTTCACGTATGTAGGTTATTAGAACCTTCCAAACAAGCCGTAAAGCAGGACATATATAAAATATCCTTTTTTTTATCCTAATTAAATAGGATCTAACAATTTTAATTTTTAGGACCTTATATACTTTTTAGTATAACTAGTATTAAGGTACGCGCTTTGCGCGTGTACCTTATATTAACAAATATATTATTTAATATATTACATAAATATAGTTAAATAATATATTAACTTATAAAATAAAAATTATTAAAAAATATATAAATCCTGAAAAAACCAAATTATATTTTATAGGGACTTAGTACTTTTAATGCAGTATAGATATATATTAGTAATTATATAATACAATAAAGCCAAGATATGATAGTAACTCATTCTATTGATCGAATTGTTCAATTTAAAATGAAAAGGTTATGTTTTCCTTTGCATTCCATTCAAAATATTTATGTTTTTGCACTCTTTCCATTTTTTTCTTTTTCCTTTGCATTCCATTCTCTTTCGATAATATTGATGCATATAATGGACAAATAAAAATATGTCATCTTCGACTCATTTTACTTTGTAACCATCCTAATAATATTTCGCTCTTTACCTTTCGTTACTTTCGATTTGGAACAAACAATAAAATATGAAATATTCTAAATTCAATCAAAATAAGATAATATATTACTAACTTCCTTTCTTTTTTTTTCTAAATTAATACTTTCTAATATATGTCATGATTTCAAAGATAATATTATAAACCTGACAGTTTGTAGGAAAGATATTGTTGTATTGCTAATACAGAGTTAAAATATCTTTTTTTCTTTCTCAACCCTAATATATACCTATATTAAAATATTTTCAGATAATTAACTCTAATAAAATTCCTTTTATATAATTTTACATTTTTTTCTTCTTATGAATGAACTAATATAGATTGTTAAATAATAGTTTAAAATCCACACCTATTTACACAGGACCACTCAAAGTTTGGACGGAGACGTGAAGAGCTTATTCCATGTTCGTTCATATTCTTAGTTTTACTATGAAAGTTAAATTAAATCTATTGTAACTAAAAGTTAAGGAAGATTAACGTAAACCACAGATATATATTGAATTTGTTATGTATGAGGTATTTATATTGATCTTTCAATTTATTGGAGCAATGTTATTAGAGGTGAGTGGTGACGAATGTATAATATTTTATGATTCTTATGAATATTGTTATTGTTTTTTCCTACATTTATATATTGAAGGAATAATCTAATTTTCATAGGGTTAAATACCGATAAAGATATATTTATACTTAATATTCGAAGTACAAACAAATATAATAAGTAAACAAGTTTGATAATATTTCTGTCATATTATATATTATGGCCCATCATATGCATGCTTTCAAAGTATTAACTTCAAAAGTTGGAAAACTGGAATTTCTGGGCAACTCTGTGTGAGAGACTAATGTCATCCATCATTTCTGTGCTTTGGTAATTGTATCCGTAAGCAAGGATATCACACCAAGAATGATTATTCACTCATATATCACGAGAATACATACTCATTACCATACAAATAACAATCTAGACCAAAAAGAAAACTTATAATTACAATGAAATTTAATTATAAGAAAGCCAAAAACTAAAAGAGGACTCAATTTAAAGTAAAAAAACCAACCATATAAAGAAGATGGCCAACTGAGACACAATTTATAATCGAAAATCAAACCTAATGAAAAGTTGGCAGAGATGGAGAAACTCGTGCAATAGTAATATCTTAAATAAAGTTATTCGCGATTGTTATCATTGCTAAGTTGTTTAATAGATACGCTATATTAACCCTAATTAAATATAACGAAGGAATTTATATTGGAAAATCCCTAATTAAATATTAAGATCTTCTACATATTCAAATAAGGAAAAAAAAGTTAACTAAATATTTAGTTGATTTTAAAATTATACATATTTGGAAAATAACTTAAATTACCATTTAGTCCAATTTAAAATCTATTTTTAAGGGTAAAAAAGACGAACGATATTTCACTAAGGGCCTTCGTGCTTTTAATATAATATAGATATAGATAAATATAGATGACCAAATTAAGAATATCTTACCTTGTTTTCAGCGAGTTGCATATTTGTGTTTCTTATTTGTTCCATTTCTTTTCTCTATTATTTTTCACAATACTAAACTTTTAGAATTATTCATAGTAGCGTAAATTATTGTCGTCAGTTAAGAGTTATAGGTAGTCAAACTATGGATTATATATTTAATTCTTTGATGATAGACTGTAGTAGGTTGTATATATAGTTTTTCATTATTTTTCATCTTTTTTCTCCCATATATTGTTTAAAATGTTATCGTTTACAATTATTCACAGTACGATATAATATTTTACTGTCAGAAAATATTAAAGTTCTAGGTAATCAAAATATGGACTACACTTTAAAATTTAACGATAGAAATGTTTTCTGAGAAAATAATTATCTAATTTTACATATATACAATAACTTAAATATTTAAGTATTAGAAAAGAAGTGTACATCCAATTGGAACTTTGAAATGGTTATCAAAGTCATATATGTATGTTCGTAATTTGTAGGTCTACGTAAATAAAAGAATAAGTGAATATTTTAATTTATATAAGATAAATATTTAATTAATTTTAATAACCTACTTATTAGGCCTTCCTATATAACACTTCATAGTTTTAGTTGATTTAAAACTCCTAAATATTAAGAGAAAACTTAGATGATGATTTTGTCGAGTGTAACTTTATTTTAAAGGGTAAAAAAAAGCGGATAACATTTCACTAACATTAAGGTACACGCTTTTGATAATTACATAAGTTTAAAAATCACATAGATATTACTCCCTTTGGTCCACTTTAGTTAATTTGATTTAATCGTTTGATATTAAAAAAATTCACCTTTGAATATTAATTAATAATAAAATTGACCATATAAATTTTAATTTGTTCAAATACAATTATACAAGGGTAATTTTCAAAAAAAAAGTTAATTTTTTCTTGATACCTAAAAATATTACTATATATTATGGACCACTAAAATGTGTATCAAATAATGAGTAAAAAAAAACTAATTAAAGTAATTATAAATTCAAAAATAATGTGTAGACCGGAGGGAGTATCAAATAATGTGTTTGAGTTATAAAAGTATAAAAAAAATTATAAGTTCCTTAAAGTTATGAATGTTGACCCTATCCAACTATATCTCAATAAAGGGAGTAATCATGTCCCATTAAATTCTGCAAATGCCTTATTGTGATTTTGAGGACTTTACGAGAATCTTTACAAAAATTGTACTAAAAATAAATAATATAAATATATGTTTACCACTATTATTTAATGGTTGGGTGAATAATATATATATCAAAAGATTTAATTTTTGTTCTTTTAGAGTTTTGGAAATGAGAAGTTTAGCTTATATCTCTTAAATATTTATTTGATACATGACAATACAAAATTTAAAATTGACTAACGTTTAGTTACCAATTTACAACAAATAATCAATATATAAGATAAATGGACCGGTCATTTGCTTGAATAAATGCAAACAAAGAAAAAGTTAATTTATGACAACCCAAATAGAATACAACTTATCTTTTACTATATCATAGTATTTATTACTTCAAATTTGCATTTTATCTCTGACCCTCATACTATATTATAATTTATTTTTTTATTTCTTTCACTACCAGTGCTCTTTCTATGTAAATAAATTTATGTACCCTAATAAAGAGTTTCTCAATTTGAAAATGTATTTTTATTTTATGAAATTTGAAAAAGAATTAATAGGATTCTTTAGCTAGTTAGTTATATAATTTAGATACTCAAATTATTTATTCTCAATATAAACGAAAAAATTTAATTTTTATTGATTTAGATTCTTAAAAAATTATAACATAGTTTAAATATTTAAGTATAATTATAACTATGTACTATGAATTCTACATCATATTTCATTTTTGAATCTTTATATGTAGAATAATTAGTGTTGTACTCTGATCGACTGCTTTTATGACCTCTCTTTTTCCTTACCTCTTTTATATCTTTTATATATTAAATTTTTTTATTTATTTGAATTATGTAAATATTATATAAAAATATTTTTTGGTTAAAAAGTTAGCCCAAATTTTACATTCAAATGTATTTTTGTTCAAATACATATATATATATATATAAAATCCAAATAAAATAAAAATTTATATTAGATAATTAAAATTTTAAATGATTTTAAAGTCCTATATAAAGATTTCTTACATAGTGAAATAATGAATGATTCATAATTAATTTAAAAAATGAATAACTCTCTAAAGTATTAACCATTATATTACGTCTAAAATTAATAGATTACAATTATGTTACATCTTCTCTCAATAAATAAATAATTTATATTAGATAATTAAAATAATAACTTATTTTAAATTCATGTTTAAAATTTCTTACATGATTCAAAGGATAACAAATTTTTAGTTGATTTTGAAAATGGGATAAATTTTTAAAGTGTTAGCCAATGTTCTACGCATTGACTTTGTACCCACCATCCATCATAATGGTGTGCTTGGTAATATATTTGTTGTTGTACCTACTTTTACAACTGCAAAATCTAAACATAGAAAAATAATATTATTCATTTAAAGTTCTAAATGTTAGTATTTCTTACCTAGTTCAAAAAATAAAAAAACTAATAACTAAAATTCTATTTGATTTAGAAGTACTAAATATAAGAAAACAACTAAAATTATAATTTTATCCAATATAAAATTAGTTTTTAAAGGTTAAACACGATGAACAATATTTCGCTAAGGGGCTTCATGCTTTTAATATAGTATGGATAGATTGATCAAAATTCTTAATATTAGATCATCTTAAGCATGAAATATTTGATTGTAATGTAGAAGGAATTACAACGGTGACTGGATTTTTTTGGTCAAACGTGAGAAATTCTCTTTTAAACCAAAATATCAAAAGGCATAATCTTTTATTGCTAAACGAAAATTAAATTGAATGTAAAGTAAGAACAAGAAAGAAGATATCCTCAAAGATTTTAGAAGCTTCTGACTAAGAATGAAAACCTGCAGATTAGTCACAGAAATCCATACTGGACTACATTAGTCTTTAAATGTATAACATCTTTTAATCTAAAAGTAGCATATTTTGTTACTCCTAAGAAAGTTGAATTGGATGGTCAATAAGAAAAAAAAAATATTAATGAAAAATAATTCTTCCAAAACCCATATAAAAGCATTTAAAACAAAAGCAAAAACAAACAAAAAAAAAAAAATCCAAAGATTACTCTATAGAACGATGGGAAAAGTATAAAGAACTCACGTCTGAAGGAGCAATCACATAGTAGTTGGCAAAGTTCTACAAATTAGCAAGACTTTTTATACTATCAAGTCAAATAGTATGGAAGGAATTAAAATTATATTACATAATTAAAATAAGGAAAAAATTTATGTAACGAAAATCATAGTTGATTTTGAATTCCTAAAATATTTAGATTTTCTACATAGTTTTAAATAAGGAAAGAATTAATAATTACTAATATAATTGATTTTAAACTAATAATTAAATTACTAATTTATCCATTATGAAATCTATTTTTCATGGGCAAAAAAGACGAACGACATTTCGCTAAGGGCCTTCGTGCTTTTAATATAATATAGATTTTCTTATAACTCATATAGATATGAAATTTTTAACAGTTATGTGCTCTGAGATAGTTAACTTAAATCCGGAACATATAAATTTCAACAATTAAAACAGAAAGCAAATTTTGAGGGGCAAAAATGGTGGCATTATCGCTGTACAAAGGAAACCTTCACAGAGTACCCGAAGCTCCACGCCGATGGCTTATGCCAACCCCCAAAATCTCCCTCAAGGACTTCAGAATTCTCCTCCGTCGCCGGTCCCGAGCCCTCTCTCGCCTCCTCACTACCACCAATCCTCCCGACGCCGTCACTGCTGCTGCTACCACCACCACCACCACCACCTACAACCCTAACCCTAAAACTGAGTCCAATTCCAATCCTCACGACGAGGTTCCTTCTTTGGTCCCATTAAAGGCCGAGAAGGAAGAGGAGGTTCAAGGAGATAATGGGAAATTGTCGGAGCAATTAGTCGATGAGTCTGATGTGGTGGTTGAACCTAAGCTTGAGGTCTTGGAAAACGGCGAGAAATTGGAGGTTCCGGTGAATCCCTCTAGATTCGAGGTATGGAAATTTACATGCAATTATTGATTTTATTTGTTTGTAATGCTATCATCTATGTAATTTTGCTGGTTTTTAGTTAAAAATCGCTTATCTCTTGCACAAAGTGCTCCTCTGCATTTTATTTTTGTTTAGTTAAAAAGGGCTCCTAGCGAAGTCAGGGGTGAAGTCGGTGTATACCTTACACAGCTTCTCCCCATTTTTGCTTATTATCCATGGGGAGGTCGTAATATGCCATGATATAAGGATGTATCATGTAGCAGATGATTTGGAAGAGTGTATGCTATATGTGTAGTAGGTTTAACATTAATATTTTTGAGCTGAAGTTTCATATACCGATGAGAGGTGAGGAGGTATATTTGGGTGATGATTGGGATAATTTAATTAGATTCTGGCAAAATTCTCCATCAGGAAATTAATGGTTATTGGACAAATGGTGAATGTCATATGCTACATCAGATATATGGAGATGGGGATATAGTAGGGATGGCTTATTCGTAGTTAAGTCTAATTACGAGAGTTTGTTAGTGAGGCAGGAGTCGACTTCCCATACCTTTCTACTGTGTCCCCTGCGTGCCTAAAATGGCATGTATCCTCGTGTGAATTGGCAGCAATGGCAGTAGTACTAACGGCGGAGAACTTTAGGAAGGGGAGGATAACCTATGTTAGTTGGTGCTTCATGTGCGGATGTTTGGGTGGATATGTAGACCATCTCATGACGAGAGAAATAGGAGAGCATTTGAAGGGTTAAGAATGAAGTTGTAAAATTTAAAAATAATCTCGTGTCTAGTTTCTCTTTGGTGCACCATGAGGTTGCGGAGAACTTTAGGAAGGGGAGGATAACCTATGTTAGTTGGTGCTTCATGTGCGGATGTTTGGGTGGATATGTAGACCATCTCATGACGAGAGAAATAGGAGAGCATTTGAAGGGTTAAGAATGAAGTTGTAAAATTTAAAAATAATCTCGTGTCTAGTTTCTCTTTGGTGCACCATGAGGTTCCTATTGTATAGAAGATTGGATATCTTTTGTAGAGAACCATATTTTGGTTTCGTTTCTCTACCTTTTGGTATATGGCTTGGTATACAGTGGTTTCCCATCATCAATAATACAGTATGATTTACTTCATCAACAAAAAAAAAAATGGAGAAATGGTAATGAAATTTCCCTATAGAGTAAATGCCAGCTGAATAAAGTGATGATGTGTTTAACAGTGCTAATTATGTCATATACATTTTGAATGAACAGCCATCATCAACTGTGCAAAGGCAGAAAAAGATCAATAGTTCTGCTAATGACTTCTTTTTTGTCTGCATCCTTGCTTGTAGTCCATTGGCATCTTTGCTCTTCTCTTACTTCTGATTTATGCATTCGTTTATCTGTATTTTACATGTAATTTGGCAGTCGATTCTCTTATAAAAAATACAAAATTAATTAGCCTGGATCTCTTTACATGGCTCGTTGGAGATCATAGTAATTTTTTCATCTTTATGTCTGAGTATGTCCCAACTCCAAACGGGGGGGGGGGGGGGAGCAGAGAGGGACTGAGCGGGGTGGAAAGTGTTGGATATGAAAAAAATATATGATTATACATTATGTTTGTGATCAGAGTTAACTATAAATTTGATGCATAATTTTGAATAAGGACCACCTCCAAATTGATTCCATTTATTAGCTTTTTAAACTTTTTTTTATCACTCTCTTTGGCAGACGAGCAACAAAGAGGATACAACTACTGATAAAGGGAAAAGAAAGAAGGAGATTGAGGACAAATTACAGATTTTGAATACGAAAAAGCACGGTTTGGTACAATTATTAAAACAGGTGATCTTGGTTAAAAACAATCCCTGGGGAAATGGAAACTTTTACATGAGGCCTATATTTTAATTGTTCTGAAAATCTGTCAAATTGTCTATGGACCTAGCATGATTATTATTTGGTCACGATTATTGTTTTTTTTTTTTTGCAGATTCTGAATGCAGAAGAGGAGCTAAAGAGACGGAGCATGCAAGGTACGGCAGTTCGGTCATCACTCCCGCTTCAAGTGGATACTACAAATGACAGTGGATCTATGACTAGACTAAACACACCTAGAATGGGCTCGGAGGGAAACCTCATTGGCGAGATGGATGGAGAAGGGGGTGATGATGCTTCCAATCAGAACATGCTTTCTCGGAATTTGCTTCGCATGAGCAGTACATCGCCATCTTCAGAGTCTCAACTCAGGAAGACCCCCTACAATGTGGTAATTGCTCTATCTACTGCTTGAATTATTACCTTTGGCCTCTCTTTTGTGGCACTAACACCAGGAGTGGAAAAAGAGTTCTAATTTAGTTTCTAATTATATTTTTCTGGCAAATGTTCCAAAAACTTTAAGTAAAGCTGATAGCAAGAAAAGAACATTCATCTGTGCAAGTTATCAGTAGAACACAGTATTACGGCCTAGGTTGTTTCTGTTTTGAATCAAAATTTCTAGCATCTACGTTGTGAACTAGTAAATCAGAGGCATGCATTTAAGTCCTATTGGATAAAGTTACTGTTTTTCTAATGGAAATATGTCCTAGCTCCACAAAGGATTGCTAGCTTAGCTATTCTTGGGTGAATGTTTTTGTTTTTAAAATTTTGGTAATCAAAGTGAATGATTCGTAACAAATTTTGATTGTCACGAGTGAGATTTGCTTTTGGTGGAATGGTCAATCTTTGAGTGATTATGTTATGTTGATCCCATGTAAATGGTGAGTCGGCTCGGCTTTTGTACTTCCAACTGTCCATACTTTTGGTAATATAGCTTCCTCTATGCCTGACGCTATTACTGTTCAGACTGCAGAGGTGACATATCTGCTCTGTTTTCTTTTTTGATAAAGATATCTGCACTGTTTTCTCATTGTTAAATGGTACAAAGTTGGCCGGTCACAATAATAGTACTGCTCTAATTAAGATCTCAAGTTTGCTTCCTAGTACTATGAACCCTGTTAGAAAAGAGGGGATTCTGCAGGGGCTTCTTTAAACCATTTTATGACTTCCTTATCAAAATATTATCCCCTGTTATGACTTGGGTGCTTGTTAGTAGTAGTTTGTCTGCACGAATCTAAAGCATTTTACGGCTTTAGTTTTCAGCTAGCACATTTTCTTTTTCTTTTTTGGACTTCCATGTTGGGGTGTTCGTTAGTTTGTACAGTACGGTGTTTAGACATCCGCTCAGTACTTTTAGTATTCGGTTTCTTGAAATGCTATACCAATATCATATTTCAGTTAGGTAATTTCGGTTTGTTCGCTTGAATATAAACTAGTGTATAGAGCCATAAACTGTAATATTCAAGTACTCACAAATACAAAGATAAAAAAATTCTAAGCTCACCTGATTGTTCACAAAATCTTTATCCAATATCAGGTAGATAAACGAATAAATTTGATAATTGAAAATGTCTTGTTACTTGCTGAACTTAGAGAATACAACCAGGACTAATCCAACATATGCAATTGCAATACACGAGTAAGAATTACTTTAAAACCATAGAAATATTACGTTCAACTCTTTGGCACCCGAAGAGTAAGAGTCAGAATATGTAGCCTACCTTGTTCCTGCATTTTCAAAAAAAGTACATGTGTTTTACTTTCGGTATTTCAGTATTTTTTTAATAACAAATACCATAATTAATACCAAATTTTATGTATAAACTTAAACAAATACCAAAATTTACGGTTTCGGTACTATAATTCAGTATGTTGGTATTATCAAAAGAAAGGGAGAGGAAGAGAGTGTAATGAGGACCAGCATAGATGGAAACAATAAATGCTGGGGAAAGTCAATGTTATTTGTTTCCTCGGAAGTAATAGTCTTTCGGAGTGCTATAAGTGGTGCTGTGCAACTTCAAATTACCCCCTTTTTTTCTTAAAGGGTGATGCGAAATTCTCAATTCCTTTTCTTTGTAAATAATGGAGTTCCAGGTCAAGATCAGGCATACTTTTCATGACGAATTGCTTTATGATGAAGGCTGCTGATGCTACATAAGACATAAGTTGCTTATTTCTGCTTTTGACAAAGAGACCTTTCTTTTTCCGGCTTATACATAAACCTGCAGATTCCCCTAGAAAGTAGAAACTACTGTAGAAGCTGATAATCCACAATAAATAAAATTTTGGGACTCTTTTGTTTATTTTGATACTTGTTATCAGTTGCCTGTTTGAGGTCAACTTTTGTGTATTAGGGTGTAGACTCAGCTATGAATATTCATGAAGAAATGAATGCCGGGCTCTTTCTTTCACTGCTAACCTCAAGAAGTTTCAACATGCTGAAACTTTCCGTTTCGTCGAGCCCCGAGCTTGTGGTCCTCCTTTGAGTGTGGGTTCAATTGAATGAATCTGTCAAGTCAAGGAAAACGTACGTAGCAGCAAGGATGGTGCATCGCCTATTTATCGTTCTCGCCCGGGAGCCAAAACGAACACGCCTGCTACCTACTGTGATAAACTATAACAAAAAAGAAGACGACCTATTGTTCTCATACACCAGTTGGCTGAAGTGTTGATAAACTGTTTTTTAATCTGATTCACTGAGAGTAAGCTTGGTGTGATTATTTCCTTCTGCAATAACTCGAAGTTTCAATAGCGCTTGTTACTTGATCAAATTAATGTGCCCACGTTATCTCATAACTTGAAGAGTATGTTACTCCAGGTTAAAACATCCATTTCACTTGCTGCTTATTTTCCAGGTTCCTCTCTCTTCACGATCTTTTGGAGTTACTGGTAGTCCTTCAAGGTTTGCACCTCCGGGTCAGCAAGGACAACCTTCAAATCTTCCCCCAATGTCCTTATCTGGAACAAATTTAGTTGCCTCCTCTCCTTCTCCTGCAGCATCAGGCGGTACTTCCGTGTTTAGGGATCGGTTTTCTAGCCCATGAGATTAGAAGTTATGTTGGTTGTTTTTACATGTCAAGGTGCCCTAGCAACTGGGCATTACTCAAATTGGCTACTTATGAAGCTATACATCATTCTGGAATTCCCAATAACTCATTACTGGAAAGGTAATAATCACGATGCAGTGTCAAGGTCCGATGCCTTCTAGTTGGAAGAATATAGTATTGCCATTCCTTTGGTCAGCTGTGCGTGTCCATATGATGCTTATGAAGTTGCCCTGGTTAAGGTTAGTGTACTCTGTAGCAAGATGAATTTTCAGTTCTTAAAGGTGTGAAGAAGTGAATATCCCGTGTACATATCTTTTTCCTTGAAGCGATGTTCTATTTGTCGTTGCTGTGCGATTCCCTTCTCAAACAAGGTGACCTCATTCAGATTTCAATGCCTTATCTCAAAGAACCCTTGTTAGGATTTATGAAATGCTCCTGATGAAGTATGTCGCTGGTGTGTGATTCTTCCTGAAATTTGGCAGAGCATAGTAAATAAATGTAACAAAGACTCAGAGTAGGATCTGACACCACGTGATCTTGAGAAATGGGAACGGGGTTCCTGGTTGTACCTGTTTGGTTGGACTTTCTTATGGTGTTTGACTGGTATTTCCCTTGTTTTTTTTTGTACTTGTTCCTAATATTCCAGGAAATTTGGCTTAATACATAGGAGTAGAAAGAGTGGTTTTATTTTGTGTTTCACACAACTTATATTAGTTGTGTGAGGCTTCGTTTTATTTCACATATTTGTGGAGGACCCATATCTTACACCTTTGGGTTCATAAAATTCTGGGACCACACAATTGTGACAAAAAAGAGGCCTCATATAATTAGTGTCAGTTGTGGGCGATGTGCACAAATAGCCACTAACAGCTCATGTCTTTATTTTAAAGTCAGTGTTTTAAATGTCTTTAGTTTTTAGCCAATGGTTTGATAAATTTTAAGTACTGCTTGTTCTTAACTTTTGAATGTGTAACTGTAAGTTAACTTTTGAACTTGGAAATCAAAGTTAAGGACCTATTGTCCTTAACTTTTGAACTTGTAACTATAAGTTAAGGGCTGTCTGTCCTTAACGTTTGAACTTGTAACTGTAAGTTCATGACCTATTGTCCTTAACTTTTGAGCTTGTAACTATAAGTTAAGAACTGCATGTCCTTAACTTTAGAACTTGTTACTGTAAGTTAACGATCTTGACTTTTGAATTTGTGTCCTTAACTATTGAACTTAACTTCAGAATTTGATCACAAAGTTTTGACACATGGTAAACTTCTTGTTCACACGTTATCACGGGCAGGCATATGTTATACAAATTGTTTAGTTAGAAGTTTCGTTGAATTGGCAAACGTTGTATGTGTCGTTCAATTGGTCACAAATTTTGCTGAACTTAGCAAAACTGGGTTACTACCTTCATTATCATTATCTTGTTAAATTGTCAACAAATATTAATTAATTGGCAAGACTTGGTACTGCGTTGCTTGTTCGCATTTGGGATCTTCTGCAATATTCGCATACGGTGGTTGTCTTAGGTCTTTGCGCGTTCTTCAGTGTATTAAATGTTACGACTTCAGGAGAAAAGAGAGAAGGAGAGACCGACAAGGAAGAGAACATGGAAAAAAAAAGAAATAGAAAAAAGGGTAACACTGTCTTTTCATACTAATTTTAATAGAGTAGTTGCTATTTTTGCTCTAACATTAGAATAGCAGGATAAAAATAAATTTCGCCTCAAATAGTGGCTACCTCACACCTTTCTTACTCAGTTGTGTGAGACCCAAAATAAAAAATTTCGAGTAGAAAGTTTTACCAAGGGACGGTATGCTGTGATGCAATGTTAGGCCAAGCTTCTAAAATTAGCTTATTTTGAAAAGTATTTTTTAAATATATATTTTTGGTGAGAAATTATTTGTATTTGGCTAATTAATTTTAAAAAAAAATTTAAGCAGCAATTAATATTTGGACAAATTTTAAAAAAGTGCTTCTAAATAAAAGTAAAGTTATTTTTTCTGTTTTTCAAAAATTGAAATATTTTTACTCAAAATACTTTTTTCCACCTAAAACTTTGGTCAAACACTTTTACTTTGCAAAAAGAAAAAATTGGCTAAAAAGAAACTTGATCGAAAAAGCTAAGAGTGCATGCTTTCTCTATTTATTTGTACCTTCTCCGTGGAAACATAACGGGAATACGAAATGACCCGTTTTTGATATCTTCATTTGTCATCTATTTTCGCAAGCAATGTCGGTTGAGTTATTCAATCTGGAGTTAGCAGGTCTTACTATGTCCACTTTCTATTTGCTTTAGAACAACTCCATACGTTTTTATTATTGGTTCTTTCTTCCTTCCTCCTCTTTCTTTTTACTTTTTCAGCTTTTGTTTCCCACGTCCTTAAGATCTGTCGTTCTATTGTCATATGACGGTGCTCTTAATTTGGAATTGGAAGCCACGTGAACATGTTTGGCACAAAAATTCCACTGTTTATAATTTTATTATGAGGGGATCTGTCAATAAACGAAACCTGTTTATGGATCTACAAAGGATTTAGGAGCAGCTAACAGGGAGCAGACTAAGCTAGCAGTTTTGGAATGTAAGAGGGGAAAACAATAAAAAAATCCTCAGGAAATTGTGAAGGGACAATAAATCCTCTATTTATTTTTCTTCACATTCAACGACAACAACAACAACCCAGTATAATCCCACTTAGTGGGGTCTGGGGAGGGTAGTGTGTACGCAGACCTTACCCCTACCCTGGGGTAGAGAATCTGTTTCCAAATAGACCCCGGCATCCTTCCCTCCAAGAACTTCCCACCTTGCTCTTGGGGAGACTCGAACTCACAACCTCTCGGTTGGAAGTGGGGGTTGCTTACCATCAGGGAATAAAAGTTTGTATACAACACACTTCTTATATATTTAGAGGTCGTTTGATTTAGTTATGGTGGATTAGTTAGGTGGGGATTAGTGATATTTGGAGTTATGTTTCTTTATCCATAAAATGACATAATTGAATTTATTACGTGGTAGCGAGATTTGATCCAAAAATGATAAATAAATAAATTAAAAATACGACTTAGCGGTTAAAATCAAAGGAAATGACAAGCTTGGCTCGGAGAGCAATGCCTTCTGGGAAAGAAATATCAATGTATAGAGCAAATAAAGTTTTTTTTATTGGGCTTGAGAGTGAAATATAGCACAAGTTTTTCAAGAATTTCTCGTCTTACAATAGCTATTCAACCTATTATTTATTGCCATACCTAGGGAAACATGATCTTAGGATCAAGCCCATCTTAAATGACAATAAATGGGTCATTGATGAATATGCATCGGCAAGTCATGAATGCAAATATTCTCTGTAACGGCTACCTATTTTAATGCTACGGAATATTCGTCATTGAATTATCTGATGGAAAACATCTGATCTGCTTATGTTGATCACGCTCCCTTCGGGGTCTATTCGATGCCAACTGATGTTGTTTTTCCCGGTACGGGTTGTTGCTTGATTTACTTTGTACCTGTCTTCGGTTCCACGTATCACGCTAGTATTTGATCATTTAATATAAACCGATTAACCCTGAGGGGTAGCTCAACTGGTAAAGGCCTGAGGACAAAGTCCTTCAGGTCGCCAGTTCGAGCCCCCGCACGGCCACTAGAGGCATTACAAACCGGTTGCCTTTCCATGACTTCGTGGAACTAATCGTGCACTCGCCTTGAAACAATGGGACCCGGTGGGTACAACTAGTCAGGTTCGCAAAGCGATGCCCGGAAACCACGGTTAACAAAAAACAAATATATAAACCGATTTAACCCTATACAGATAGTCTCCTTCCTTTTTGATGTCATATCTTTGTGTCATCGGGAAGTTGGTGAATATTCCTTTCTTGGCAAGAAATCTTCTGAAAACTTTCTTAACAGTCTTTGACGCTTGGAAGGACGCACGTCTATTTAATACCTCAAACACGTGTTGTCCCACGATTTAGTAATATTTTTGCCAGTTATCGAGGTAATCATGAGTTATGACCATAATTTTTGTCGTCTATATCTTTACTTATATACTCATCATTCTAACTCTTTCACTTCCAGAACTTTCATAAGTTCACCATCTTCTTGGAACTTAACCTCTTTTTGCTCTCGTCTTTTCTTGACTTTTTTTTTTAAAAAAAGTCTCTATCTTTTTACTACCATGGATTCTTTTACTGAATCTTTCGAAAACTCTAGTCGTCTCTTCGGTGGAGGCCTGAAGAGAAAGAAAGATAAAGAGGTTGATGTTGATGTTGATCCTACCATGGTGAGCACCGTTATTCCCAAGCACCTAAGTATCCGCAATGACTTTCAAGAGAAGTTCCCCTCTGCATCTCCACAGACTTTGGCCGTTAGAAGGTACCCGTCATCCATTTGCCCTTCCAATATTCCCGCTGTGAAGGAGGATTGCAACTACCCAAACCTTAACATCCTTGCTCCGTATCTGATAGAGCAGGTTACCTTCACCAAGAAAGGTTTTACATATGTCTATACATACCTTTCACCTTGGGTCCCTTTTCTTTGAGCGCATAGCTCGACCCCGTGATCTTGGAGTTTTGCCATTGGTACGAAGTTTATTTGGCAAAAGTAGGCCCTTCTATATGGCGAACAGTAGCTTGTCTACACCGATGTGAAAGGAGACCAGGAAAATCCTAACCCTGGCACACATGATGAACCTCTACTCCTCCAAAATCTTTCTTTAGGGGATAAATTTTAGTAAACTTGTCGAACTCGACTTCTCACTAGTGTGGATGATGATAGTGACCATAGAGAGATGGAGCGATTTGTCATCATTTCTACTAGGGATATCATTTCGGCCACAACTCCATCTTTTCCTGAATCATGGAAACGTTCACGTAAGTTTGTAATTTATTCATCTCTTTCCTTCGTAAAATGACTATTCCTCGTCATTGTTGATCTTTTTTATATCTGTTGTTTTAGCTACTCGGTGGACACCACCAAGGGTTTAAGTCCTGGACCAGTGGGTTCAGAAGATTCTGGATATTACGACGCAAGAAACCCGTCGATGGAAGAAGATGGCCCCCAAAGAAGGGTGAAAGGCTAAGAACCATGGTAAACTGAGTCCTTCTTCCTTCTGCCTCCATATGTACACAAGTAAATTTGCTAACTATGTCTTTTGCTTAATTCAAGACTCCCGTAGGGCTTTGTCACCTGCCCCGAGGTCGATGTTATGACTGATTCCGAGGAAGTCGCGAGATTGTTACAAAGTGCTCTCGCTCGAAGCGGTGCCCTCGGATATGCTTTTGGTGGGGTTGCTTCTTCTCGGAGTCCCCACCCAGTGAATAAGAAACCAAAAGGTAACATTCTTCCTCGGTTGGGGAAAAAAATGAGAAATTAAAGAAGGCCACAACAGTGCCGGTTGTGGCCATAGTGGTTATTGAAGTTGACGAGGAAGCTAGTGATGAAGGGGCTTCCTTTTGAAGGAGACAAAGATTTTCATAAATGAAGTCTTGATTGATTGTTTGACTGTATGTTTCAATGTATACCTGTGTCGCATGTATGATTCGCGAGCAGGGTGATTGTTATTTATATTTGACCGTATCACATGTATGATTCACAAGAGGGGTAATAGATGCATCGATCGTTCGCGCTATTTGACCTTCTGGTAGTGCACAATTTAAATATTATTGGATCGGGTCGTACATCCTCGGCATGATTTGTGTATGCTTGTATTGCTTGCCTTATAATTTACTGAAGATGATATTGCTTCTTCCTGTCTTAAGAATATAGGTATAATTGATGAAAAAGGAAAATGAAAATTTTCATATAAAAGAAAGAATTGTTTACTTGCTTCACTCTATTGAATTACATTTGTGTTTATATAAACCCTCAACTTGTTATATTACTGATGTATCATCATTGGACCACTAGTAAGTGTCGAAGTCGACCTCTCATCTCTACCTCTTCGAGATTAGGCGGGATACTTACTGAGTACATATTATTTTTGTACTCATACTACACTTTATTATGCATTTTTATTGCACATGTTCAGGTGTGGCTAGCGGGTTAGTGGCATAGCGGCATGATTAGTACAGAGACCTAGGTGAGCTGCATTTATCGAGGCGGCCCGTAGCCCGTAAAGTCTCCTTTAGTGTATTGTACTGTATTTTCATCTCTATCCACCTTTTATTTGGTACAATTACTGTATTTTATTTTATTCCCTAGTAAATGCCCATGCACTAGTGACACGGATTCTGGGATGAATATGGGATGTTTTGTATTGATTTCTTGACTTTCATATTTAATATGAAATGAGTATCTTTTACTAGTAAAATTGAAGGAAAATCCGAGTTTTCATAATTATTTAAATAAAAATTTAATTAAGTATTTATAGGTGGCTTGCCTGATAACGGTGTCCGGCACCATCATGACCCATAGAGAATTTTGGATCGTCACAGAGAGGAAGACTAAGAAAGATATTGTCATATTTTATTAATACTATAATAAAAGTTATAACACATTGCTTTAGATATTTTTATTATCATATTTTTTCCTAACTTTTATAAAAATGTTAAAAATAAGAAAGTATTCGTTCCACTTAGGCCAACTTGGGCTTACCTAGGTCCAGGACCGACCCACTTAATTCGGGATTATTAGGGAGTTTTAGAGCTTTACCCATAAAAATTAAATTAATTACCCTTGCCTACCCATTTACTTTTGTACCATCAAACTAATTACTCTTCCTACCCATTATAGCTTTTATAGGTAATTGACTTTTTTCTCATTTTTTTTTCTTTTTTGTTGTTTTTGCTCTTTCTCCATTTCTATTATGTTTTTTCAAACATATCATTTTTTATTTTTTTATTTTTTTTATCATAATAAGATTCTGTACTCAATTTTATCTCCTTTATTTTTATTTTATTTCTTTGCTTTTATTTATTTTTCTTTATTTCTTTATTTCTTTTCTAATTTCACATAACTCTGTTTTCCCCTAGCTAATCTAATCACATTTAGTTTTTTACTCCCTTTCTTTATTCTTCTTTATTTTATACAACAATAAAATATAAGTTATATACTAAATATTCATTCACTGTTTTTGTCATATAACTGACATAATATATCTTATATATTTTATCTCATTTTTTTCTCTAAATTAATTATTAGAACTACTTATACATTATACATGTTTTCTCTTCTATTTTTTTGTTGTATTTTTTCTTTTTGCTCCTTCACTAATTTTATTTTTATTATTTTTAAATTATCTTTTCTATATTTCCTATTTTTCTCATAATTTAATTCTACATATCTTTTTGCTTCTTTTACTTTTGTTCTTTTTTCTCTCCTTTTTTTTTACTATCTCAAATAAAAAATAACTGATATAGTACATATTTTTATTTTATTTTATTTTTCTTTTACTAGTTATCAGAAAATAACTCACTCTAGCATATGTATATAAAAAATAATATTAGTAGCAGTTAAAGTATATTATTGTAAGCATACTATGATACTCACATGGTATATTATCATATACTAACAGAGTATTATAGAGGTCTAGTTCATTCCTTCGAGAAAACACTCAGTTCTGTATGATACCTATATATCATATACCACATATTGATATGATATAATGTGGCCTTCCTTCCAAAATAACACTCAGCCTTGCCGATACCAATCTGGTATATATCATATGATAACGGGACTCATAGAGGACTGGTTCATTCCTTAAAAAGCACACATCGATACTTTATGATATTCGCATGGTATATATTATATACTGATAAGATATAGGTCTCTTTAATTCCTTCAAAAAAGAGGTCAGTCCTCCATGATACGAAACTGATATACACGTATACCATTTTGGTATATAATACAAATTTATCTACTTCGCTATCTCAATATCATTTCAATCCAAACTTCATAACTCTAATGCAACATTTTTAACAAATTAGCTCAAAATTTAGCCACAACCTTCATTCAACATTTCAATCTAGCATAAAAACTCTATTGAAATATTGAAAAAGATTCCAAAGAAAAAGATATCAACCTGATATATATAATACACTAACATGGTATCATAGAGGACTGATTCATTTCTTTAACAAAAATAAATACACGCCAGTCCTCTATGATACCCATATGGTATATCATTACTGACATGATATAAGTATGATTCATTCCTTCAAAAAAGAGCTTATCCCTCAATGATACAAACCGGTATACATGTAAACTATTCTGGTATATAGTATAAATTTATCTCTATCACAAGTTTAACTCAATTTCAACGCCAAATTTTACAACTCTAGTACAAAAAATACACTGAATTGGTTCAATTTTAGCAATAGCCTCCATTCAACATTTAAAATTAAATATTTTTGTTTAATAAAAATTTTAAAAAGGTGTGAAAACTCCATTAAAAGTTAAAAACTATTCCAAATAAAAATTTAATAAATTTAAAAAGGACCAAATTACAACGGTATACTATTACACTATACTATATATTATAAGAATATACTGTTGGAATAAATTGTATAAATTAAAAATTATATACTAAAGTGGTATACATGTATAGCATTTTGTTATACATTGCAAATTCATCTTCTTTGCTAGTTCGGCTTAAATTCAACCCAAATTTCATATCTACTGCAAAATCTCTACCAAATTGGCTCAGGCTTTTGTTACAACTTTTGATTAATATTTCAAACAAACCCCAAGCAGAATCAAATGAAACAACTACAAACTCAACAAGCCCACTACATAAATTTACAAAATGTACTATAAAAAATATTTAATAGCAACAGAATCGTAATTAAATTTTTCATGAAATGACTCGAACTAGAATAATTAGCGACGAGAAAATATAAAATTTATAGGGAGGGAGAGAACATTTTGTGTTGATGAAAGGTATTCAATAGGCGATGATTTCATTCAGCAAGAGAAAATTAAACTACATACGTGTAGTGAGTTAATGAATATATATATAACATAACTTAAAAAAAGCTGCTACTCCTTACTCCCATTAATTATCAATATTTTACCTTGTGAAAATTATAAAAATATAGCCTATCAGATAAACAATTTTACTTACGAAAATAGAAGCAAGAACAAAGAGAGAAAATGGACGAAGAGAGAAATAAAATGTTTCTTACTTTGGATTGAACGAAAAAAAGGTCTCGTATAGGTTAGGTATAATTTCGTTGCCCATAAAGCATTTAAAGACTTTCTTAATGGATGACGAGTAATAAGTTTATATGGAATAGGTATATATAATAATTTTTATCCAAGTGAATATAACCGGGTAATTAGTTTTAATTTAATAGGTAGACTCCATAATTTCCTTTATTAGTTTGTGATTTCCATCCAAGGCTTATTCCTAAAAAAGCCCGTAAAGTGCGGGACCATTTAAGACCGACCCACTTAAAGACTATTTAGAACCGGGCCCGAATCACTTAGCAGCCTTAGATGGAACTATCTGAGTGACTCCACACACTTTCACTCTACTTCTCATCTTTTCTTATTTTTCTCCTTGTCCCCTTCATATCCTCCACACACGGCGCAATTTAGCCGTATCTCCTGCTTTACTCTCACAAGTTCCAATCCAGTCAAGTGTTAACCTGTTTACCCCACCCTACAAACTCTGCACTTTCTCCAACATCACTTCTCTTCACTTTTCCCTTTTAGCCTTTTCCTTTCCCTTTCATTTCTTTGATAGCTTATCTCATGGCACACAATACCACCCACAGGCGCACTTTAGCAACTTCAGACCATAAGCCTAAAACTTCCATTTCCATGGATCCCACCCTCAAAAAGCAACCTAAACCCAATCCCTTCACCTCCAAGACTTGTCCACAACATCCTTACTATTGTGTTCCCTCCAACACCATAGACAATATCTCCAACCAATTTTCCCAGCTATATGCAAATCATAAAAACCTCAAATCTTCCTTAAAACATCCATCTGGGCATTCATATTCTTTAGATGACAACCATTTAAAGCTCAAATCTTGGACTGATTCACCT
Organism: Nicotiana noctiflora; assembly: GCA_032618575.1. Lineage (NCBI taxonomy): Eukaryota > Viridiplantae > Streptophyta > Magnoliopsida > Solanales > Solanaceae > Nicotiana > Nicotiana noctiflora. Next base: position 905 of record JASVEL010000367.1, on the reverse strand, counting down.
GCTTTTGATTCTTCATGTACAGCGTTGACCAAGTCACAGAGCCAACATGGGACCTCTAAGGAAAGAAAATCTGTCAATGAATGTTACAACAAAGACCATGATATTGACAAAGAAATTGTTGTGCAGAAAAAAGAAGGAATAAAGAAAGTTTCTTCCCATAAGGGAAAAGAGTTCCACAAAGAACTGGATGTTAAAAGGGCATTTATCAATTTATCTAGGAATCAAGAAAATGAAAGGCTAAAGGGGTTTGAACAAGGGATTGATGAGATAAAAAAGCAATCTTTATTAAGAAGGAAATCATTATGTAGTTCACAGATTGAGTTGACTGGTTTCTACTCTTGTAATGGTGTGAAAGTTGTGTCTGTGGATATGCCACCTTTTATGCAGATTCATGCTGTCAATTGTGCAAGAAAAACTCATGATAGCTTGGAAAAGTTCACCTCTAAAGCTCTTGCTTTGACCCTAAAAAAGGTAAATATAAAATTTCTATTGTAATAATTATGCAATTTTTTGGTTGTTTTTGATGAATTACTGATTATTGGATGAATGAGTTTCTGCAGGAGTTTGATGGGGTGTATGGACCAGCATGGCATTGTATAGTAGGGACCAGTTTTGGTTCTTTTGTGACACATTCTGTTGGTGGTTTCATTTATTTTTCTATGGATCACAAGCTATATGTACTTCTCTTCAAGACTAGTGTACAAAAAGCAGAATCTAGTTGAAAATTCTCGAGTTGAAGTTCGTTTTAGTACAGAGGAAAATTGGGTAAAAATTTGATGTCTACTATGCAATTCACTTATTAGATTTGCTAAGAATATATGGGTTCATTATCATTGTAATGTTGATAAACAAATGTACAATGGTATACTACGGTGTAATGTTAGATTTGCCAATTTATAACACAT
>JASVEL010000366.1:0-48076 GCA_032618575.1 Nicotiana noctiflora | reverse complement strand
GTAGTAAGCCACATATGATAACTTGAGTAATAAAGTAATAATTAGCATCAAATTCAACTGATGATGTAGAAAATATTTACACTATATTATAACTTAAAGATTTAATGGCTATTTTATCTACGACCGTGAACTTGTAAGTCGTTATTCTTCGTGTGGCTTTTATAACATATGAAAATTGATGTGATTCTTCGAGTTAACCAAAAACCGACCGACCAAAATCAAGATCTTGAAATAATAACATGATTTGTGGGCCGGTTTCTAGAAACAATGTATCTCAAGCTCTAGGATTTAGAATCTTATGATTCAAAAACGAGATGAAAGATGACGATCTAAGATATAACAAAGACTATTTACTCGTTCAAAATAAGTAAATATTGATGATTTACCGGTTCAAGGAAAGTTATGATCCTATGATAAAAAAAAGTTTAGATCAAGAAACGTGTTCTTGAATGATCAAGAACTATAAGATTCCTAAAGTCACCACTTGGAATCAATTAACGTGATAAAGAAACACCACACACAATTGAAAATAAGATAAAGACTATCACCACCTTGCTTCGAACCAAAAACAAGGATAAAGAAGACAAAATAGAGAAAAATACTCTATTGCAAATTGGGTAAAGCTCAAAAACGTGAATTTTTTATTCTACAAGGCAAGAGAACCATTTATATAAGCCCAAAGTCTCTTCTTTGATGACTACATTTCCTATTTTAAAAAAGAAAATAAATAACTAAAGACAAGGAAAATATAATCCCTATTCTACAAGGAAAAGAAACTGAAATCCTACTAAAAGAAAAATCCTTAATCTAAAAGGAATAAAATAAATCATAAAGGAAAGAATCTTGGCTTCTTGAAATCAATCTATTTTATTTGATTTTTTAGATACCGAATATTAAGGTTTTGATTATGCATAATGTTTTACGACTAAATTTTTCAAACTTACAGAAAGATGTTTTGTCTTGGTTGATGCTGACCCACCTACTGCAACTTGGTAAGAAGGTTCGCTCGGTCAAGTTAAGGCACAGTGTGCCGGTTACAACTTGGTCAAGAATCGGGTCGTGACATTTTCTCTAGGAACATAAAATTTATTCACGTACTCGTGAGATTGGTTATTGAAACTTATTTATTATTTTCATACAACATTAATACACAAATAATACAACTACAGCATCATACAAACTTAAAAATAACTTTCCTAAACCATAATATAACTTTAGTACACTTTTGATACATGTACAACTTTCGTATGACATCCATACAATAAATATACAACTATAACAGAATATAACTGTCCTACAATTTCATATAACTATAGTACATATAATTTTGATACATAAATACAACTTTATATAAAAGAGAATATTTATAACTTAACAGATTTCATATAATGATTCATATAATATACAACTTATTTATAACTTTCATTCGATATTGATACAAAAAATACAACTACAACTAAATACATATTTGATACAAATATAATGCAATTTTACTACATCTTCTTCCTCTTCGAAATTTAATTTGAAAACTCATCCAAATTAATTCTCTATCTTCATCAAATGCTTTCAAAATTGAGATATAAATTTTAAGGAATATTATAAATTGTTTGCAACAACACTTAATTTAAATAAATAACAATTTTAAAAAAATCAAATTCAAAATCAAAACTTCGAAACTTGTTATGGCTTTCAATATCTGGGGAGGCAGCGGACAAGGACTGGTACACCGGTGACAGGGAACCAACAATGTTTTCAAATAGAGTTTTGGGAAAAAAAAATTATGTCCAGACGAAAGCTAAAAATTATGAATAATATTTTGAGTATTAGGACAAAACAACGCTGTATAATATAGTATCCGTCGCTATTATATTTCATTTCCTTTGCCTTTTTAAACAGAATTTAGTAGCTCTATGTCATGCTAACTTCCATCCAAAATCTTTTTTAGGGAATCCCAACAACTTTAGTAGTCACTTGGTTTGCCTAATCTAGCCTTCTGTCTTTTTCGTCCTCCGTCCATTTGAGGCGCTTTACCCTCCCTTTTATTTAAGAAAGCGTATTATAAAAATTGGTCAATTCATAATATATTATTAATATTATTTATAATATTCAAATATTAATATTATTCAAATATTCTCTCACAGATTGTGAGGACACGATCTACTCGCGTTATTTAAATTTATGCTTTCTTTTGAGTGGATGTTATTAAAATAAATTGAGTGCATATTAAGGAGCTTGAATCTCAGTTTCGGAAAGATTTGATGAAGTATTGAGGTGGTTTGAATTGAAAATTCGAAGTGAAAGCTGAACGTAAAAAAATGATATGTGTATCATTGTGTATAATTTACGTATCATATTTGTATCAATTGTGTATCATATGTTATCCATGTATACATGTATGTGAGATACATGTTTGATACATGTATCGCAGAAGAATTTTTTGAACTCGATTTAACTATAAATTTTGATACAAAATTAGATAACTTCCAATCTTCATCAATTTTGTATATTGACTTATCTATATGTTTTCAATGAATTTCAACTATACCCATTGAAAAAGTTTTTTTTTTGCTTAGATTTTTTAAATATTGTAAGTCTTGAAAAATATGGAAGGTGATTTTTACATGTGATTCTTTGTGAGAAAAAAACCCTATTTATTCGATTTTATAATTTTTATATATGCTTGACTAGTTTTGGTAAATCTATGACTGATGGCTAGATATTTGTAAGCTGAAACTTATTTAGGACATTTGTGTAAGTTTCCCTTTTATTTATAATCGTTGTGTCCGGTCTAGTTTGGTTGGATAATTTTATCCACTAAAAATTGGATAGATGAGAAAATATTACATATGAATTTCTTTTGTCTCTGCTGATTTTTTAACCTAAACCTCATTTAATTAACAACTATGTCACATCTTTAAGTGCTTTGAATTGCTATCTCTGGGTCAAAAAAGCACCGCTATTTCTCTAATAGAAAAAAATACAAATTACACGCTACTAGAAAACTACTTAAATCAGTTCAGAAGTACGGATCAAAATCGGTCAGAAACCTAGACGGTTAATGTAGCCATAAGCAGCAAGCAAGATATTGAAAGGATGAGGAAGTTTCCAAGTTTTGTCAACTGTTTAAGAGATAATACGTAAAGTGTCCGTCAAAATTATTCGAAAAAATTATTTATACACTTAAACTTTACGGGCGATATTTTATTCCACTATTCTAAACTTAAGTGAATTTAATACCTTCTATGCGCAAAACGTGTAGTTCACGTTGTAGCTGCGCGTGAAGGCAAAAAGAAAAACTTAAAACTAATTAAGTGGTCCAGGTGTCATTTTCTAATAGGATATTATAACTAATTAACTTAATATTGTTTTTTTCTCTTTTCTTTTTCGTTATTTCTTTTTTAACAAGAAAATAATATGTTAAAACATATTTATTTTTTTCTGTTTTTACAAAATTTATTTTTCCAGTTTTTACAAAAAGAAAATCTTTAAAAAAATTGAAAAACTAAAGAAAAAAATATTTTTCAAAAACAAAAATATTTTGTTGGAAATATTTTTTTCAGTTTTTAAAAAATGAAAATATTTTGTTAAAACTATTTTTTTTTCAGTTTTTACCATTTTTTCAGATTTTACAAAAAAAAATTGTTAAAAAACCTATTATGTTTTTACAATTTGTTATGCAAAAATTTCTCACTGCCTAAACTGAGTAGATACAATTTTTTAGTTTTTAAACTGAGTAGATACTGAAAAGATTTTGCAAAACAAATTGTAAAAACTTAAAAAAAATAAATTTTAACAAAATATTTTTGTTCTGTAAAAACGGAAGAAAAATAAATTCCAGCAAAGTATTTTTGTTTTTGAAAAATGTTATTTTTTTTCTAGTTTTTAAAGGTTTTCTTTTTTTTAAAATTGATCTTTTTTTATAAACTGATTTTTTTTCTTCTGAAAACAGAAAAAATAAATTTCATTTCTTAACAAAATATTTTTTTTAAAAAAACTGAAAAAATTATTTTCAACAAAATATTTTTGTTTTTAAAAAAAAAATACATTTTTATTTATATTTTAAAAAAATTGTTTTGTAAAAACTGGGAAAATAAATTTGTAAAAACATATATTTTGTTTTTGTTTTTTTGTTTTTTAACATAATATTTTTGTTTTTTAAAAACTAAATAGAATAAAATAGGTAAACTGAAAATATGGGACTTTATGCCGCGTGTAAACACAGCCACCATAAGACTTGGTTCTGTTTTTTAAGGGGGTATTAAATTCACTTAAGTTTATAATAATGGGTAAAAGGTCGTCCGTAAAGTTTAGGTGTGTAAATGGGTTTCTCGGACAAATTTAATGGGTACTTTATGTATTATCTCATTGTTTAATTAAAAGTTTAAAATACTGTTACAAAGAAACATACAATCATATACACGTCTTGTTGTAAAGGAATTTTTTTTTTTTTTTTTTTTTTTTTACATTTCCTTGGTTTTCAATAACTAGGAAACATTTGTATAAACCTCTTTTACTAAATAACGGACGCGTGTGGCTAATGACAAGATTATCTAACAACCCTCTATTTGACTTATTGAGTGCAATGAAAGCGAAAACGATAGCACTAATACGAGAATCCATAAACAGAGAGTCTGATAGAGGAATATCAACAAGGGGGAGAATGATGAAAAGGTGAAAGTGGGGGAACTCAGAAACAACTTAAAAAAAAAAAAGCTGAGGGACCATTCCCCTTTACTTTATAATGAAGAGTTGCTTTTAAAACCCAAAAAAATGTGCCTTTCATATTAAAGTGAGAAATTTTATCGTTGAACGTTGGGTCACTATGAACCAAACCAATTAAGTCGATTTTTTTTTTTTCAGTTATTTATTGGTTATTTCTTAAATATAAGACATACGCTACCAAACACATTCCGGAAACCACATTTTCAACATAATACTATCAAATCAATTATTTACCAAGATACATTGATGATAACTGAATCAAATAATGAATAATTTAAGGTCTCAATTAAAAATATATTATTTTTAACATGAAATGAATTCTTACACTTAACAGAAAAAAACTACCAATCAAACTAGAATGTAAAGGTAAAGAACTATACTAAAAGTGGAAACTATTAACATTTACCATTAATTTTTTCAAACCTTATATAAAAATGAAAATATATATAGATATAATAATAAATTTTAATTAACTACTCCTATAGTCGGTTCGGTTCGATTTTTTTCTGAATTAAAACCAAAATCAAATCAAATTTGATCAATTTTTACAATTCAAAATCAAAACCAAAACTAAATCAAAACAAAAAATATCGATATTTTTTGTCAGTTTAATTGATTTTCAGTTTGATTCAATTTATCGGATTTTTATTAACATTCTTAGGTCTCACACAACAATTAATAGTTGTGTGCAGCTCCATTCAAATTAAGACAATGGAAAAAATGGATCCCACGAGATTAGTTTATTATTTTATCAATCGAATACCTTCTTTTTTCCTTATAGTTCAAACTAATACATCTTCCACTACCACTTCCGTCAACTTTGCCGGAAAAACCTGATTTTCCTTCTTTTATTTTTTATTATTATTTTAAAATTTTACTCTTTTTCGGCTCTCTCTGTCTCTCACAAACACACACAATCATGCGCACACAATCATACATTCACATAATTACTATTTTCACAATACAATAGACACGTGTATTCCAGCCTTTTCCTCTTGTCTGGACAAACGTTCCTCTTTCACTATTCTAATATTATGCAGATTTATAAAATTAAAAAATTACAACTTTGAAATCAATTTAATTATTTCAAAACGAGAAAAAAATTTCACTAACTATACATACATTAATTCTATAATTTCTATATTATTAAAGCTATATATACACAATATAGGAGTATAATTACACATTTCCTCAAATCTACCCTTGTTCGATCAGTATAGTGTTTTTGATTTAAGCGAAAGACAAGGTGTGGTCAAGACTATTAAACATTATTTTTGAAGATATTATGTTTTGAGGGTGTACTAGGAAATCCTCGATTTAAAATGTGGGTTGCAAGAAAAAAAGAAAAGCAAAGTGGTGGTGCTGATTAATTCTAATTAATAGTAGGTTACCGTTTGAATCCAATAATCGTAGTCCATCTTTCATCATTAAATAGACGATCTTATAAGGTCTTCCTCTTCCATGTTCTCACCTTAAAAAATCGAAAAAAGAGATAAAACAAAATTAAAAAAAAACACCAAGTCGCTCGCTTGGCTTGAGTTTTATAGAGGAAGATTTAAATATTTTGTACAGAGACAAACAATGGAAGTTTTTTCACATGGCATGTTAGTGCTTGCTTAGTCAATTATGTTAGCAAATGTGATTGCTTATGAGTGCTAATTTTATAGTACAATGATGTGTAAGCTCATGTGCCTAAGTGCTCGGAGGTGACAATGTCAACTGTGTCTCCACAAGCCACTTAAAACACAAACGACAAGTTGAAGGAAAGAAAAGGAAAGCAGGTTTAGCATTAGTTCAAGCAAGTGTCATACTACTATCATTTTCTGGGCTAACAATAGCTCTTGCAGTCAAAATCACGTGACATAGTCACTTTTATGGTCGGCTATTAGCCATTGTTTACAAAGTTAAAAATAATCGTTATTTGATATAACAGACCAATCCCGTATGATATACGGGAATTGAGGTGCATCTGTGCACGAACTCCAGCACATTATGCTGGATTGGTATACTTTGCTGACTCCTGTATAATATACGGGAGACTGGAGCACCGGTACTCCAAACTCCAGTATATTATACTGAATATTTATACTTGCTGGAACTCCAATATATTATGCAGGAGTTCCAACATAATTATACTTGAACAACCGCATATTATACGGGTCATGGTTATCCTGGAACTCCTGTATAATATACGGGAATTCAAGCATACTTATGCTGGAACTCCCGTATAATAAGTGGGCAGATTTTTAAGATTTTGAACAATATTTTCGCTTAGATTTTTCTTTACAAGAACAGTGGCTAAATTTCAATTACCTTTGAAACTGTAGCTATTTTTGAATAACAAGTTGTAAATCTGGCTATTTTTATATTTCTTGCGCTCTTGCATGCATTCACAAAATAAATTAGCAATGAAAATCAAAAGCAAGTATTGCATTCAAGAAAGGCTCCAAAATGACCTAATAACATAGACAATTTTGCCGTTTCGTTATAAAATTGGGAGTTCTTCTTTCAAATTTATTTTTCAAAAACTCAAAAACAGCTCGAGTATTTTTTGAAACTTTTGAAGTTTTTTACTCACAATTTCAACTCATCTTCAAAAACTCATTTTTTTCAAAGTTTAAACCAAAATATGAGTCCTAACCTTGCTAAAGTGTTCTGCAACTTAAGTGGTCAAGTCACATATTTATACACAAGACAAGAACTGAGTTTCAAAGCCATTGTACAATGAGGAGAACATAAGAGCTAGGGGATAAAAAAAATTCTCCTGAAACTAATATATATATATATAACTGATATGGGCAGTGATAACAACAGCAACCGATCATGAACGCCAGGGTTATAGTCTCCCATGGACAATGTAAAAATCAACCATCATATGGTTTGGTGGATTTGTTAGATTTCCTCTTTAACACAACAATCCAGGTAATCACTTCCAACAATAGGGCGATTGCTCCTAACACCACTAGTATACCAATATATGCAGATCTCCACTTAGTCGCGGGATCTAGTATGTCAAGACCTTTGAACACATTTATCAAGCTGAGGATAAGCATTGTATAGCCAACTCCATGATGGTAGATATTCCAGTAAAATCTGTACTTATTGTCTTTCTTGGGCCTCAGTAACAAGGCAAAAACCTATAAACAAACGCAAAACCAGCACATCCACAAGAAATCAACTCAACAATTGTTATCCCAAGTATTTAGCTGTTCAAATAATTTGTCTATCTAAGGTGGATATAACAAGGTTCTGAGAAATAAAGATTAGCTTCAGTAGCATAAACGAAATAACGAATGCAAAAGATAATGACTCGGGACTAAGGAACCAAGAAGCATTACCTGCAATGTTGCGAGAGAGAAAAGTGCAATCCCAATATTACGATGAGTATCATATGTGATACCCTTGGATTCACTTCCAAGCTTAAGACCCGTTGCCCAGCCAGCAACCCCGATAATATAAGCAGAACATTGGCAAGAAACATGAAGATAAAACCATGCTGGATCTGCAGACTTGAATGTTCTCAAGTACCTTGCAATGATAATCCCAACTGGAAATAGAATCCCCCAACTAATAGCATTAAGGATTCCATGGATCTGCAGTAAGAATTAGGGAATTTTTTAAACACTCCAGCAAATGGATCAACCATCAACCAAATAATGATCCAAAAAATCATATACTAGTCCACAAATTGCAATGGAAAGAAATAGGGAGAGGTTTGAGATAATTTCTAATCTTTTCTACAATGTAATCTGCTATTTTATTTTTGGATAAAATGAATGTTTTGGCCTGTAATTCTTCAAAAAATACTATCAATTCCACCAAAAAACACTTTTTTTTCCTTTTAACAATTCAACAAACATCAGTTGAATATAGAGTAACCGCGAGTAGTTGTTTCAAGATTCCCTATGAACACCAATATATGATTTCTGAGCCTAAAATCTTTATTGAAACCCTTAAATCTTGTTCCACAAATACTACATACTTGGATACTCCCTAAACATAAAAGGGCAAAAATAGTAAAAGAATTAACAAAAACACCCATAAACAATACTGTATTTGCTCAAAAATTCAAAGATTTGACCATTTTAGTTCCCACCCGTTAAGCCAAATTTTACGCATGGATTGACAAACCTTTAAACTAATATAAGAGTCAAAGCAGGGTCTAAAAGAACTCACATTTTTTCTCTTGACCTTAGAATCGCCAGAACCACCGCTTTTGCTTTCACCGCTCACCAAATCAAGGGTTCCTTTAGAATTCAAATTAGCGGGCTGAAAATCATGCTTAGCTGGAAAACCATTAGTAACAGAGGGTCCCACCTGCCACACATGATTCAACGTCGTTTTGCCCTTTTCCGGCAGCACAACCGTCGCGAACAACCGCATCAACCCGCCGGAGAACTCAGCCGCGGACTCTTTCACATCAAACCACAACTTTGACGACTCCTTAATCGAAGTATAACTCGAAATATCATACGTCTTAACCACCATTTCGCCTTTGGAATTTTTAAATGCAAACAAAGTTTGGGCCCCGATCATGCCCGTATCTTTTGGGTTAATAGCCCACGCAATCCACCCGTCGGGTTTGTCCGGTGGAGCAACAAAGGCAACATCAAGAGTGGAGTTTTCAGCATTGTATGTCCAATGGAGGAACGATTTGAGTGCCGGAAGATCGCTGCAACGAGTATAAACCTTGTTGTTGGTGAATTTCTGTGACGAACATGTTTGGGATAGTGAAGGGGAGATTAGTAAAGAAGCAATGACAAGGAAAACGGCGAAGGAAATGGCCGGCGACGACATCGGAAATGGAAATTTAGAGTTATCCGTTTTCTATTTGCGGCCGTAGGTGTAGGGGTTTCTGTAACGGACAAGATTCCGGCGACTGTGGAAAAATATATATTCAGAGACAAGTGAGATACAGCTAAGGAAAGTATGGGAATCTCTAAATTTGGAAGGTTATAAATATTTTTCCGAAATATAGGTTTTTTAACCCTACAGGTGTACACTTTTTTTTATTGGTTTTTTGACTTCCCGTGGGGCGCATTAAAGCCCGACTATATTCGAATTTGTGTCGCGTAGGACCCTTTTCGAGGGTAAGTACTTCCTATCAAATATTTTTTTATATTCAGGACTCGAATTCGAGAACTCTAGTTAAGGAAGAACAGTTACATCCATTGCACCACATTCTTAGGTGGTATGGCGTACACTTTCTAACTTTGTGTATACGCTTTTAATTTCTTTTCCTTTTAAAGAAAACAGGTTAAATACAAATTGAATTCAGCACAAATGGTAAACTATAACTTAGATTCATGTGATTATATTTGTTTAATTTGATCCCAATTTGAGCATGAAAATTTAAAAAGCTCCCTAAACAAGTACAAAGAAACAACTAAATATTTAAATATTATCCATAAATGTAATATTTAATTTATTGTGGATACATCTAGAGATAAGTTTTTCCTAAAAATATACCACGTTTCTACTTATTTTAACTAGACATTGCACTATGTTTCATCTACTCGAGGTTTATGTTTTTTTTAAGATGTACTTTTTCTGTTAACCATAATATATAGAGTAATTATTTATTTGTTTAATCTTTAACTTATTCAAAATTTAGATAATTCATGCAAGTAAAAGGAAAATATTAAAATAAGCAATCAGGTAACTCGAAATGGAGAAGACTAAAGAAAGACCAAACAGCGTTGCTAGTGTATCTGATAACAGGATAATTTTCAGGTTTTACATACAGAAATCAATGTGGCAATTACAAATATTAATTGTAAAAATGAGAATCAATATGAATATCTAGTTATTATGTTAAACTAAAGAAAACCATTAAGAATATTGCGTATTTATTCTTGAATATTATATATCGTATTTAAGAATCCCAATTATTTATTTCTCAACTTTGGATTAACGTTTAAAAGTACCCTCAAAGTGAAGCATTGGGAGCGAGGGCCAAATTTTTTTTTAAGAAAAAGACACTTTCCTAAATGCAGATGTAAGATTATATCAAAAAAATTTATAATAGAGATTCCAAATAGTTACATATAAACCTGATGAAGTAGTGATAATAGGCTATATAGTTGTTATTTACACCTTAATTGTATATGCTTTGTTGTTGTTTTATAATGTAAATTGTCAATAAAATGCTTTAATTAGTGCTAATTGATTTCACAGGGAATATAAGATGTCAGGAAACAACATGAAGTATTTGGAGACAATAACGTGAAGAAAACACTCACAAAAGAAGTACTCAAACACAAAAGAGTGAAAAAAAAAAGGAATATGGAGATAGAAGGCGGGTAGTGCTCGCCGTGGTCCGCATCGCGGTTGAAAGCAGTGTTTTCCGCGATCGTCATCGCGGTCGACGCCGCGGCCGCGGCGCACTATTCACAAGCTAGAAATTTCAGGGGTCAAAGTGTCAATTCGTAAAAAAAATTTTGTAAAACCCTTATAAGATGTAGAAACTCGCCCAAAATACTTTTAGGCTTAATTTGAGAGTAAATTTGGAAGAAGACCAAATGTGAGAAATCACCCAAAACATCATAGTTCTTATTTTCTTCTATTTTTCTTGCAATTCTTCCATTATGAATAATCTATTAGTCGTATCTTCCGTTATTATGAATAGCTAAATACTTTAACCTAAGGTTTTGGTGGAACCCGTTGGGGATGACTTGGTTGTTATATTAATATTGTTTGGAATTGGTTGCTAATCTCTATTTGTTCATCTACGTATTGATTGTGGTTAGTTGAAAGGGCCCTCAATTATCCGTTCCTATTTAGTATGTATCTGCTTGAGAGAGAATGCATATTTAGGTAATTGTATGAACAACATCACTCCTGGGGTATAGAAGAGAGTCATAACCGAGGGTTTAGAAGTTAGATTAGAGATAACGATACCTCGGGTACAATCTAAGTGAATTGTTTTGTGAAAATAACTAGCGTAGCTTGAGAAACTGCGTCTAGTAAATTATCATAATTGCTTGAGAAAATTTTATGATAGCTGGAGCATTCATGATTGATAGAGACAACTAAATCTCAGTTATAAAATATATTCAACCAAGGAAATCAACAACGGGGGAAACCATTACCTTAGATCTTATTTCAAATATATACAAGCAAGCTTAGTTAACTCTCAACTTTATTTATTGTTAGTTTAATTGTTAGATGTATCATCAACTGCGAAGTATACAGTTTGAAAAAATTGATTGTGTGAATTTAGTAAATCCGACAAGAGTAATTGATAGGTTAATTTTTTGTGGTTCGACTTTGGGAAGAATAACTCAGACTATATTTGCTACGTCCGTGTGTATTTTTTTTACAAGACATAGTTTGGCGTTATTAAATTGTGGTGATGTTGCCGGGGAATTTAACGGTATTATCAATTACAATTGAAAGAAATACAAAAAATAATTCTCAGTGAAGTCAGTTTTCTCTATACCCAATTTTTCATTGAAATTATAATATTTGAACTCTTGTGGAAATCAGGTGTATGCGTAGAAGTTCTTCGAGGACTGGAGAACTGCTAGAAGGACTCTCAGACCCCGAAAAAACATTCAGGGCATTGAACCGTGCCAACAAAAGACTTCAAAAATCCCAACAATCAGACCAGTTCGAATTCGACATGGGTGACGTAGACAACATCAGCGGAAACATTGGAGATCCACCAGCAAACCCCAACACAAGACTAGTGGCACCTCTTGTGCCCGAGGCTGCACTTTATGACTGAGCATAGCGCATAACTGATAGCCTGGAAACTACCATAGATGTGGCCGCAATTCAAGCGGAGACCTTCCAGATAACCAACAATATGCTACATCTACTGCTGAATAAAGGATTATTCTCCGGGTCATACATTGAAGACCCGCAACAACACTTGAAAAAATTTCTGTCAATTTGTATGACCCAAAGGCAGCCAAATGCGACTCCGGAAGCTATCAAGTTACTATTGTTTTCATTCTTTGTAACTGGGGAAGCCTGGACTTGGCTTAATTTGCTCCCTATGAACTATATTACCACCTGGGAGAAGTTAGTCAAGCAATTCCTGAACAAGTTCTATCCGCCTAACAAGACTGCAAGGCAGATTGATGAAATATTGCAGTATAAGTAGCAGCCAAGTGAGTCATTGCAAGAAACTTGGGAAAGATTTAAACGGATGCTAGTGAAGTATCCTCACCATGGCATTCCAGACCAGATGCTCGGCCAGAGATTCTACATAGGGCTAGCTGACAATTTGAAAGGGGATGTGGATGCTTCAACTGGAGGTGCATTCTTAAGTAAAATATTCATCGAGTGCAAGATCCTTCTTGATAAGATGTCACAAAATTCGAGGTGAATGACTAGAGGTACAACACTTGCACCCATAGTGCATTGAGTCCCTCTTGATCTCAATAAATTGCATGTAGAAAACATGACCACACTCATGGCCCAGGTAAGCATACTGACAAAGAAGATTGATGAGATGGGTACAAACGTGTACATTGTTAATACAATGAGTAGAGCACTATGTACACCTTGTATTAATTAGTCGTATGTATGTTCATAAAGCGAAGAAGGTGATAATCAAAGGGTACGAGAGGATATGAATTATGTCAACAACTATGGGGGCAGAGATAGGGCGCGCAACAATTCGCCTCAAAACCAATTAGTGTCAGTACCATATCAGAAACCACAGGGCTATCCACAACAAAATCGGTAGTACAGTCCTAATATACAACATCCTAGGGATATGCACCCTTAAAACCAATTAGTGCCAGTACCATATCAGAAACCACAGGGCTATCCACGACAAAATCAACAATAATTAGCTTATCAACCGCCTTATCAGCATCAAGATAATAATATGGTGGGAATCAAGGGTATGTTTTAGCAACTTATTGGGACAAATAATAAAGTACATGAAAAATTAACAGTGCATGATTGTAAGGCCCCGTAAAATTTTTGTGCATAAAACCTAGTAGATGTGGTGTCATGGTCCGAATAATGTGTTAGGAATGCGTAGAATTCTTCGCGGCGAGCTTGCTCGCCGCGGTTCGGACCCTTGGTAATGATTTAAGTTTCAAAAATGTAGAGAAATAATTTTTCCGAAAAAGTGTCAAATATGCGGTCAAGAATGCGACCGCAGGAATCAACATGCGGACCGCATTCCGACCGCAAATCGTTCCAGAGAGTTTCTCAAAATCCGTCAAATGTGCGGTCGATATGCGATCGCATGTCAAATCTGCGGTGCATTTTGCGACCGCAGATCAAACATGCGGACCGCATTCCGGCCGCATTCCTTAACATAAACTTGTAATTTTTGAGGCCATTTTGCGGTCACTTTGCGGACCGCATGTGTGTTCTGCCGGTCGCATAGTGACCGCATAATTGACCCCGGCCCCGTTTTTGTAACATTTTGACCCGATCTCTTCTTTAATATAGCACACCTCTTCTTCATTTTTATCATATCATCTCACCAAAAATTAGAGAAGAGAGGGTTTTTAGAGAGAGAAATCTTGCATCTTCAAGGATTGTTCCAATCATTTTAATTCCAAGGGATCCTAGGGCAAGGATTCAACTTCCCCAATATTTTCAAGGTAAAAACCCTAACTATTTTCTTTGATTTTCAGTTTTAATTGGGTAAAGAGAGGTTTGCATATAATAGCTTTTGAAAATAGAATTTTTACACTCATGCATGATTATTGAACTTGATTTCTAGTAAAAGAAGTGAGTAGAAGTAAGAGTCTTCAAGAACAAGGTTGGCAAGAGTAGGATATCTTGGGTAAGCATAAAGTAGGAAGTTAATGGAAGAAAACTCATCACCAGGTATGTATGGCTAATTTTGATTCTTGTGAAATCGCACTTATGTGTAAAATTGTTTGGCATGTGTTGATTTGAGAAATTGTATGTGATTAATTGATGTTGTTGTTGGATATTCAAAGTTGTTGTTGAACTATGAGTGTTGTGGTAAGAAATATGAACCGAAAGGTAAATGAGAGTTGAATTGGGTAAAGAATTTGTGAATAATGATTATGATGGCCTATATGGCACCTTGTGGAAAAGAAATCGAAACACTTGAGAATTGGTTTATTGTGGAAAGAGATGAAACACTTGAATTATGGAAAATTGTTGAATATACATGTGTGAATATTATTGAATGTGGAAACATTGTAACTTGGTTGTGATATTGGCTTGAGAAGTAATTGAGAACATGAAACAATGTGCAAGTTGCTTATTTGAACTTGTTGAAATTGTGTGTAGTACCTTATCTGTTGTTTGAAATTGTTGTGTTTTCAACTGTAAGGCGGGGTCGTGTTGCGCGCCGCAACGTGGTGAAATAAGGTGTGGGTTGGGGTGATAAGGGTGGCCGAGGTAATAAGGGTGGTCGGGGGCAATAAGGATGGAAAGCGATCGAAATCGCTATTGAAAATTGATACATAAATCAATAATGTGAAATTGTGAAAGGAGACAACAGGAGAGTTTGCAACCTGTGGGGCACTGATTGCCCCTTTGTTTGACTACTTGTGCTTTATGTGATTGATTGGTAATTGTTAAATTGGTTGATCGTAGGAAGTGCTTTGTGTTGAGAATTACTTGAAATGAGGAAAATGTGGAAACATGGTTGGTTGGCTTAATTAATTGTTGATGTAATTTAATGGCTTGAGTTTACTTGGGACAAAGTTTGTCCATACATACCAATACAATTCAAGTGTACTGACGTCCCTTTTGCCGGGGGCGCTACATTCGTGTTATGATTGTAGGTGGATCAGTAGCAGGTACTTCAGCTCATCGGCAGTAGTATCCTTCTCCTTCCACTGCCCGTTTTGGTGAGCCCCTTTCTTCCTCGGGGCACAGTGTGGCTCATGCCACTTTTATTTCAGACTTTCTTTTGGATTTTGTAAGGTATAGTCGGGGCCTTGTTACCGGCAAGTATTGTATTCCCTTTTGTATCCTAGAGGCTCCGTAGACATGTAAACTGTGGGATTGTGGCCTATGTATATGTATGGGGCGTTGTAAATATAAATTATGAATTGTTAGTAAATAAATCACATGGTTATGTTTATGTATTGTGAAATCAGTCTTTATTGGTAAGATAATTGGTTAATGAGAAACAATCAACACAGGGGTAACGCGTGGGAGTGAAAGGCACCCAGGTCCGCTTGACTGGGGCAACCCGGTCAGGCGCCGGTCATGTCCCTCGATTTGGGGCGTGACAATGATTCAGCCATAAAGAACATAGAAACACAGCTGGGATAGTTGTCCATGGCCTTGACCAATCGTCCTCAGGGAACCTTGCCTGCAGACACTAACATAATCCCCAAAGAGTAAAACCCAAATCAGCTGATGACTCTCCGGAATGGGAGATATTTAGATAAAGAACAAGAGAATCTACAAGCTAGGAAGGAGAGTACGACAGTCACTCTAGTTCCATTAGAGGGTAGAGGAACCAACAGAACTTACTAAAGTGGTAGTTGGGCAGAGTCAGGAGAAAGAAAAGATGAATGAGCAAGCTACAGAATAGGTGGCACCTCTTGTGCTAGAAAATTCCAACATGGAAAAGCTAGCAAGCAATGCACAGAGGGAGATACTTGCACCTTTCCCTCAGAGACTGGTTAAACAAAAGAAGGAAGTTCTATACAAAGAAATTTATGGTGATGCTGTGTCAGATTTAGTTGAATATTCCTTTGATGAATGTTTTGAGGGAGATGTCCGGTTATGCAAAGATGATGAAAGGTTTAATGTCATGAAAATTTGATTTTCAGGATCTTTCTACTGTGAATATTCCTTTGTCTTGGACTTAAAATGAAATTTTGATTTTTTATGAAAATTTGGAAAGAATCATGAAATTTGAGGCTTAATTCGATGTATATGATATTATTTTAGCAATTTGATCGCACAGATAAGTCCATAGGATATTTTTTAGGTCGGTGCATATTTGGTTTGGAGCCTCGAGGGCTTGGGTGGGTTTTGGATAGGTGTCGGATTGCATTTTGAAACTTTGGAAAATTTGGTGCATTCAGTCTTACAATTTTTGCATTTGTGAAGCAGGCCTCACAAATGCGAGCCTGGCTCATAAATGCGAGGAAGGGAGGATTTCAGCTGGGTCGCAAATGCGAACTATTGGCTCGCAAATGCGAAGATGGGGTTTTTTGCAAATGCAATGGAATTGTCGCAAATGTGACGTCTTCTAGCCGGGTCTGAGTTCGCAAATGTGAACTATTATTCACAATTCCCATAATTGGTCAGGGTTTACAATTCTCATATATGAGGCCCAGCAAATTTTATACTTAGTCGAATTTTTACCATTCTTTCAAAACCCAAACTCCTTAGGCGATTTTTCAAGAATAAGTTCTATTCTAAATCATTTGTATATCGATTTTTACTCAATTCCTTCAATCATTAACATCATTTAACATATTTTCCACTTAAAATCAATAGTTTTTATGGGTAAAATTGGGGGTTTTGGGTAGAACCTAGGTTTTCTAAAAATTGGGGATTTGGACCTCAATTTGAGGTCCCATTTAAAAAAAATACATATTTGAGTTCGTGAGGGAATGGTTAATCAGATTTTAGTTCGAACCTCAGGTTTTGACCACGTGGGCCCGGGGGCAATTTTGGAATTTTTAGAAAAAACTTTGAAAAATTCATTTTTATGCATTCATATTGATTTATTTAGTGTTTCTTAAAGTAATTAAGTGACTTGTGACTAGATTCAAGCGGATTGGAGGTGGAATCACGTGGTAAAGCTATAGTTGAGGTTTGAGTGGAATTCAAGGCATCGAGGTAAGTGTTTGGTTTAACCCTAGCTTAAGGAAATAAGAGTTGAGTCTTATTTTCTATGTGGTAATTTGTCGAGTACGATGTATATGCATGGTGACGAGTATCTATACATTGGTATCTAGCATGACCGTGAGTCCTTATGTTACGAATATTTTGATTCAAGTTATAACTTTCATGCTTAATTGATGGTTTCTATATGTTGTAAAGAGTATGTGCAAGAAACTGTGATCTTAAACTTCGTGGAGCATTGGCTCGAGTTGAAATACAAATTTGTGAAAGTATATGGGATAAGTAAATGTTTGGAGCATTGGCTCAAGTGATAATGTGAATTATGAGATGAAAGTGAAAGAAAAGAATGAGTTATTAAATTACTCCCTTGCCGGGATGTTGAGATTGTTGATGTTATGCCCTTGCCGGGACTAATTGTTAATTGTGTTCCCTTGCTGGGATTTCTACTATAAAATATTAATTCCCTTGCCTCTCGTTTGTGATTGTTGTTTGGGTGAGGAAGAGTGTTAAAGCACGAAGGGTGATGTCTTGCATTGGTTTTTTATGGTAAGGAAAGAGTGTAAAGCACGAAGGGCGATGCCGTACATTGTTCGCTTATTATGAGAAAATAGCGCTAAAGCATGACGGGTTATATTGTGCCGCACGATGTACCATTTCGTGCCGATTCTATTGATATATGTGAGGAATGAGAGCAAAAGCACGAAGGGTAATGTCGTGCGCATGTTATTGCTTGGTGAGTATGAGAGTAAAAGTATGAAGGGTGATGCCTTGTACTTGTTGCTTTTTGTTTCATTACTTTTGATTGAGTTGTGTTGTTTTCCTTCGTTATTGGACGACTCTTATTTGGAAATTGTTGTTTCCCCACAGCATGCCCCCCTCCCATATTGTTTATCTGTGTTGTATTTTGATTCCGATGTGTGTGTGTGTGTGTGTGTATATATATATATGAAATTGCACAAGTTTATGTGGTAGTCTGGTCTAGACTCGTCACTACTTCGCCGGGGTTTGGCTAGACATTTACGAGCGCATGGGGTCGGTTGTATTGATACTACACTCTGTGCTATTTTGCACAGATCCAGGTTTCAGACACAACGACAATAGTGTAGGAGTAGGCCTTCAGTGCAGCGAGACCCGAGGTAGCCTTGTAGGTGTCCGCAGGCCCGTCGTCTCCTCTGTCCTTTATTTTGTATGTTATCTCATTGTATTCGAGACAAACAGTTTATGTTCTCTTTTAGATGTTTGTATTTAGTATTCTTAGCAGTTCGTGACTATTATGACACCAGTCTTGAGTAGAGGCTTTTGTTGAATATTTCCGCATTTCTATTCTGTTTCTATAACATTAAGACTTCCGCTTATTATTCAATTTCATTGCTTTTGTATTATTGCTGATAATTGTTAAAAGGGATTAGATTATTAATGCAAAAGTAAATAAGTTTGGCTTGCGTAGCTCTCATTAGTAGGCGTTATCACAACTCCCGAGAGTAGGAATTCCGGATCGTGACATCTTTACAACTGCAAAAAGTGATTCAATTTCTATAGAGAGTATTAAAATACCGTTCATTTGTTTTCTTTCTTCGTAACACCTCTAACTTTTTAAAGCCAAAGAAAGATAAATTCTAACTTGACATCTAATTAAAAATAAAGATGAGTTTCTTCTAATTTTATTTGCGACCTATAAATTAATCGTTACTCCGTCATCCTAATTCAATTTTTATCCTTTACTGTTAAACTAATTTTCAGTCAAATAGTATATCAACAGTTATTATTTTTCAGAATATATACAACTTATTATTATCTCAGTGAAAAAGAAATTACAAGACCAATTTCAGTTTGACCAAGAAACTTTAAATGACATCAACAAACGAATTGAACATGAAAATCTTGTTTTCTATGCGGAAGAAATAGCATGAAATTCTATCATAGCAATGGTATGACTACAGAAAGTAGGATCTTTACGAAATGTAAAAATGAAAGTCCATACCTAATTAGACAACAATCACATTTGCTTCTCAAAGTGTGATATTTATCATTCCATGTTGAACATTGTGAGCAATATAACATGAACACAAGCATTAGATAATAAATCAAGAATTAGAAATGCACCGAACTCTAGAACCATATAAAGAAAATAGATTTTCGACCTAATTTAACTATTAACCTCAAAATTAACTCATAACGTAACGTTTATTCGATGTTTACCCGTAAAATGGTAAAATTAAATTTTATAGCATAATTTATAGACAAACGGATCGATTTGACCTAAAAATAATAAATAATTACGAACAAAAGTAAGATTGTCAAATAAAATTAAGGAAGACTACAAGTCTGACTAAGAACTAAGCCTTTCCGGTGGCAAGAGGGAGAGCAATGTTCAAGAAGTAAAACTGAGCGTATGAAAGTAGGTTGTAGGTTTTTGTGTGCAGAATATTTTTTGCCCCCATAATGGATGCTAATCCTTCTATTTATATCCCCATTCAGGGAGACAAGATCCCCAAAATCAAGCTCTTCTTGAATGGGAATAAAACTGACATTGATGGAAGCATAACAATTGGCTATAAATGTAAATATTTCTTGTAATGACTGCCCATTGAATGTTATCCGATGACAATACTTTGAATCTTTGTTACCGCCTCTGTCTTTGGGATTCGTTCAGCATTGATTGCATACTTACATCGGTGTCAGCTCTTTGCTGTCTCATGTTCCACCTGTCTTTAGTTCCACATGACATCCCGTCATTCGTTCAGCTGTCACTAACCAATTTTTCCTATATCAATAGTACCCTGCTTTTTTTGTGACGCAACTTACCGAAAAGTAGATAAGAGGTCCTTTCTTGGCGAGAAAGTTCCTAAACAAACTCTGACGCTTGAAAGGACGCACGTCTTCTCGTATAATGACCAAAACACGTGTTGTTCCATGATTCAGCAAATAGTTTTGCTAGTTTTCTACGTAATTATGATTGCAATTTTTCCATCTATAACTTCTCCACTTCTCCTCATTCTAACTCTTTACTTTTACAACTTCCTTTTCTTCTCCAACTTACCTTAGATTACTGCTTGAGAACTCCAGCTTTCTCAGTAAAAAATTTCTTTACAGATTTCTTATCGCCACGTCTTCTTATACTTCTATCTCCAGATACTCTAGCTTTCTTTTCGGTGGGGAATAAAATAAGAACAGAACCAAAGAGATTGACGACAAGTCTGAGCCTCTAACTGTGAATACCATCACACCACATCACCTTAGCACAACATATGATATTCAAGATCACAAACCACCTCCAAATTGTAAAAGTGATAATGTTACAACCCATACTTGCATACGTTAGATCACGCCATAAGTTAGTTGATGTAAATCCAAGAAGATATTATCTTTGAGATGATAAGAAGTTAATCATATTGGTCTAATGATAGAAGGGTGTATAAGAGTGGTAAAGTATTAGAAGTTAAACGAATCAAGGATGTTGTAACCCGTATTTCGAGTAAAATTGGAGGTACGTAATATGATTAGGAGATCGTGTATTAAGGCATTTGAATCATATAATATATATGTCATAAGTATTAAAGTCAAATAAGTTATGGAGAAAAAGTCAACAAAAGTTGTCGCAACTTACATTTATAATTTACTTAAACTTTAGGCCAAATATTACCATGTTTTTCTCCCAATTGACTTGGAATTATCGGGTGATCTATCCACATAATTGAAGATCTATGAGTGTAGTTTTCAATTCATTAAACCATTTGTCGATACGACCTCGGAGTAGAGATTATTCGCATTTTTGCGAGATTATGCCAAGCAGCTCTCTAAAAACAAGCTAGGTGGCAAGACTTCTTGGCCGAGTTTGATTATAAGCTAGAGTACAAGCCGAGAAAAGGTAATGTTGTTGCTGATGCCTTGAGCCGGAAAGCCGAGCTTGCTTCCATCACTTCAGCAACTTGGGACATTCGTGAGGCTATAAAAGAAGGCATGCAACATGATCCAGCAGCCAAACAACTTATCGAGTTAGCCAACCAGGGCAAGACGAGATGTTTTTGGGTTGAAGACGGCCTATTACTTACCACGGGTCGGCCTAAGTTTGGAGACATCAGACGGCGGATCATAAGGGAGAGTCATGATACAACGTGGGCTGGTCATCCAGGCCAACATCGCACTAGGGCCTTGGTTGAGTCAGTCTACTATTGGCCACACATGCGAGATAATGTAGAGTGCTATGTGCAGACTTGTCTTGTCTGTCAACAGGACAAGGTTGAACAAAAACAACCCGGAGGACTTTTGGAGCCATTACCAGTTGCAGAGCGTCCATGGGAGAGCGTGACTATGGACTTTATCACTTGCCTACCGAAGTCCGACGGTTATGGTACTATTATGGCGGCTGTGGATAGATTTTCCAAATATGCTACCTTCATGCCCGCCTCACCGGGTTGCACAACTAAGGAAGCCGCCAAGCTATTCTTTAAGAATGTGGTGAAGATAGGGGCTTACCAAGGCATATCATCAGTGATCGAGACCCCCGCTTCACTGGGAACTATTGGAGAGAGTTGTTCGACATACTAGGCATGAAACTGCACTTTTCTACTAGTTTCCACCCACAGACGGATGGACAAACAGAACTGGTCAATGCCTTACTAGAATGCTACTTGAGGCATTATGTAAATGCGCATCAGAAAGATTGGGAAGGCTCCTAGACATCGCCCAATTCTCTTATAACTTATAGCGAAGTGAGTCCACGGGCGGACACCATTTGAGCTAGCCACAGGCCAACAACCACAAACTCCACATTCATTATCAGCCGCCTTCGAGGGAAAGAGTTTAGGGGCTTATCATATGGCCAAAGGATGGAAGGAGCAACTCGATACTGCTAAGTCCTACTTGGATAAGGCAGCTAAGAAAATGAAGCAGTTTGCGGACCGTAAGCGGCGTCCCACAGACTATAGAGTTGGTGACATGGTCACGGTAAAGTTTAACCCAAGGCAATTCAAGGCACTACGGGGTATGTCAAAATTTGATTCGCAAGTATGAGGGTCCATTTAAGATCGTCGCCAAGATAGGCAAGATCTCATACAAGCTTGACATGCCATCGTATCTTAAGATCTACCCTGTTTTCCATGCGAGCATGCTTAAGCCATATCATGAAGATAAGGATGATCCGAGTAGGGGCCAATCAAGTCGAACGCCAATGACTATCACCGCCTCGCATGATCGGGAGATTGAGGCTATCATAGATTACCAAGCCAGGCGAAAACAAGGGCAAAAAGCGACCGCTATGTTCCTCGTCCATTGGAAAGGGCAATCACCGGAGGAGGCCACGTGGGAACGATATGAGGATTTGTGGCAATTCAAAGATAAGATCTAAGAGTTTATGCAGCAGCATTGCGCCGCAGCCGTCGCAAT
This sequence comes from Nicotiana noctiflora, assembly GCA_032618575.1. NCBI lineage: Eukaryota > Viridiplantae > Streptophyta > Magnoliopsida > Solanales > Solanaceae > Nicotiana > Nicotiana noctiflora. The sequence goes on along the minus strand of JASVEL010000366.1, from coordinate 25,201 downwards.
ATTAGGTAGGGGAGAGTGTGATGACCTGCCACGTCATCATGCAACATAGGCATCATTTGGCATATATTAATGCCATGTGGAAGCTTACATAAGAAGAAGGCTAGCATTTGTGAGAAGATTCTAGAGAAGTATGGACATTTCTTTAGGAAGAACCAAGATCTTTATGAATTTGCTAGGAAAGTCCTTGGAATCTTCTAGGCTTGTAGAGTATTCTAGAGAATGGACTTATTTGTAAATATGGAAGGACTCGTAGAATAATTATTATTTACATACTAGCCCCTAGGTGATTACTATAAATAGGGGGCATTCATTTGTAATTCATCAACCAAGAAAACAATTCAAGTTCTTTCTAATACAAAGCTTCCTTTAAAAATTCTCTTGTGTTCTTTCTTCCATTCTCTTAGCGATCTTGAGTATAGTAAGGCTGACTTGGCATAGCAAGAACGTGAGCCAGTTATGCAAGATCGTGAGCGAGTTGTCAAGTGCCGTATGTGTACTTAGTTAACAACTAAGGACGTGACATATGTGATTTAAACCCATAGCCTTACCTTCATAGTGCATTGCGAATTGAATTCATTGAAGTTGATATCATTAATAGCAAATGACAAAAATAATTTCAAATACGAAGGAAATGCTTACCTCTTGAGTTAAACTCTCCGTAATGTCATTTGGATACAATTTTCAACAATAGACTTTCATTTACTCAAATTAGCTAAGTAATTAGTATTAAACAGATATATGAAAACATAAAATAATATTGAAGATTCACATGTGGTCTTTACTGCAATAAGCTTACTTCAAGATGAAAGTGATATGATCCGTATATTATAAGCTTACTTCAAGATGAAAGTGATATGACCAGCATATTAAAAAAAACTAATGTATCAAATAGAATAATAGTACTACTAGTTACCATGCACTATTATGGAAACTAAGTATTATTCTCTATAAAAAAATAAAGAAATATAGCAGAACCTTTAAGTTAATCAGGGAATCAAAAGAAAAAAAATATTGGACAAATCTTTGTCTATTATCTACTACTACATGCTTTCAATATAGAAATGATTCAACATGTTAATTTGATAAGAACTATCATCAATGAAAAAATTGATGTAGTACATACTTCTTGTACTAATATTTTATCTTATTAAACTAAAATAGTTACGAGCAATATTATTATTATATTATATTTGACAGTAAACTAATGTATAATCATTATACTAGGCATACTAAAATCTTATTATAAGATAAAACCATAAGTATACATAATAAAGTATTATTTTAATTTTATAGATTATTTAGTCTACCGCATACCACCTATTATTAAGTTCATGAAAATTTAACAATGGTGACTTCCTTAGCAGCTGCATAAATACTAATTTTTCAATAAGTAGACCATTGCATTTTTCGAATATCGGTATAAACTTATCTAGTTTAAGCCCAGACTTGTTGCTATACCAGAAAGTTGTGCATGTAACACTACTTACCTTTTTGAATGAAATCTGAATTTAATATGCGAATAAGACTCAATAATATATGGACTATAATGGTAGTATTACTGTCCAATCCATGTGTTAATACATGTAGATATATGTTAAGCTAGAGCATTAAGACTATCAGATATAGGATCACTTTAATCTATTTAACTTGTAGTTATTTAATCCACCAATTCAAAAAACAAAAACTATGATATATTATTCTAGAAATATTATCTTATTGACATGAACAATGTAATAGAAAAATATGCAGTTTGATTTGGTACTCCACATTACCAATACATCTATTTGATCTAAGGAATTAACCAATATGTTTTCAGGCACAGTACATATATATAGGGGCGAAGCCAGAAAACTATTTAAGGGTGTTCAAACTTGAACAGGAAAAAAAATCTCAACAAGTAGGTAGACCGAAAAATTTAACTTAAACAACGTGATATCGAGCTAATTTATAAGAATACGGATAATAGTACAAACAATTCGATATAACGAAACTAATGTATAAAGAAGCGTCAAAAAGAGATTCTACTTATTACAAACATACTCGACGAGGCTTCATCTCTTGAAATGTTTTTATAATAGACTCATTAGAAATAATACTAAATACTTCTCTTTCTATATAAGGCACTATGCAACCGCCTAAAAAGTCATCATCCATTCGATTCCGCAAGTCATTCTTGATAAACTTCATTGCTGAGAAAGCTCTTTCAACGGTTGCGGTGGCAACAGGAAGAAGCAACGCAAGTTTCACTAAGAGAAATACAAGAGGATAAACTGAATGCTTCTTTGTCTTAACCAATCTTTTTGAAAGATCAGAAAGCCCATTTAGATTGGAGAACCTTTCATCAAAATCACGAACATCAATAATGTAACTCGCAAGTTGATTCTCAAGAGAACTCATCCTAAATTCATCAAAGTCATTAGGATACAATTCAGCCATCTTCATTATTTTTCTGATATCAAAACTTGAAAAATGCGTCAATTGGATTCAAACACGAAACTCCATGAAGCAACTCAGTCGTCACTTCGTCAAAACGATCATTAAGTTCTTGAACTTGCCAATCAAGAACTTTACAAAATACATCAACACGATAATGATGAAAAAAAGTATAATCAGCAGGTTTTCGCCGTGATCTTCTAGAGTTAACATATAGATCATCAAAATTAGGCACCAAAATATTATGCTTGATACAAAACATAGAAACTTTATCAACAAACAAATCCCATTCATCATCCCTCCTTAAAGTTTGCAATCTTTTCTTTGCTACTTGAACAAGTAGCATGGCATTTACAATATCTTGCTCTTTTTTTTGTAAGGATATATTCAACTCATTTGTGATCCCCAAAATATCTGTCCTTAAATGCAATAAGAAAGCAACCTTATATGTTTGACAAGCTTCGAGATACCCCGATGCCTTAGCTCTATCATCTAAAGTACCTGCATTTTCAACAAGTGTATCAAGAACATCAACAATAGAGCCAAACATACGAATAAAGTTTCCAAATGACTTGTAGTGAGATCCCCAACGAGTATCACCAGCTCTAACAAGACCGAGTTCTTGATTCAAACCTCTACCTGTTTTTAGTTCACCCATATCTAATGCCTCATGGAGTTTTTCTTTTTGAGAATCTCTAAATTCATCCACACGTTTAAAAGAAGCTCCCAACACATTCAAAATATTTGAAACCAATAATACAAGTTCACCTACTTGAACACACTTCTTAGAAACCGCAACTAGAGTCAATTGAAGTTGATGTGCAAAACAATGAATAGAATGAGCCGATCTACTTTCTTGTTTAATCAACTTCTTAAGACCTTTAATATCACCTTGCATATTGCTTGCCCCATCATAACATTGTCCACGTATAGAAGATAAACTTAAAGAATGATGAACAAGAACATCGACAATTGCTTTCTTTAGAGATAAAGCACTAGTATCTCGAACATGAACCATGCCAATAAACCTCTCCATCACACTTCCTCTTTTATCGACATACCGTAAAACAATAGCCATTTGCTCTTTGCGTGACACATCTAAAGACTCATCAACTAATAAAGCAAAATAGTCACCATTTAGATCCTCTATTATAGCCTTAATAGTTTCTATCTTACAAGCGGTCACAATTTCTTTTTGAATATCTGAAGAAGTCATCTTATTATTTTTTGGAGCATGTTTCAACACAAAAGGCTCAATCTTGTCACATTTAGCCGCATACCAAGAAAGAATTTCAATAAAATTACCCTTATTCAATGAAGTTTCACTTTCGTCATGACCGCGAAAAGCAAATCCTTGAGTCAAAAGAATCCTTACCACATCAACTGAAGCATTTAAGCGAAGCCAATATTCACGCTTAGTTTGATCAGACTGTTTGTCAAATGCAGCAATAATAGACTGTTTTTGTTGTATTAGATCATCACAATTTCTACTTGCTTTATTGTGAATACTATTTGGCAAACCAACATGTTTGTTAAAGCATTTTTTTCTGTTCCAATTCCTAAACCCTTTACTTGAAAAAACATCACCACCACCTTGCTGATTACTTTCTCCCTTAAATAAATAACAAGGTAAACAATATGCAGCATCGGTACTTACACTATATTCCAACCAATTAAATTCATCAAACCATAGAGGATTAAAACGACGCATAAATCCAGAAAAGTGAGATTGAGGGAAGTCATGATACCGAGGTTGGCAAGCACCACCTTGAATGTATGCCCTCCTTATTTCATCGCGATGGTTTGGATGATACTCCAGTATTGGAGTTCTTTCAGCTGGATCGGATTGTGGAGCAATTGTATTAATTTCTTGTCTTAGAGAAGAATGCGAGGGAAAATCTGACTGATCGGCATTTTCTTCTCTGTTAGATTGATTTTGAGAACCCGAAGTTATTTTTGGTACTTTGTTGTAAAATTTCAACAAGTTCATTGCAACTTCAATTCCCTGAATGTAGTAATTAGTTAAAATATATTACTCCTCAATAATTAAATAAACAAAATTACAAAAGGAATATCAACAATTTGTGTTTAAACTTACAACAAGCAATATACTTATATACATAAATGCTAACTAATTACTCACAATGTACTGTCCCAAAAATATTTATCATATAAAAAATCAGAGAAATTTAGCATAACTGAAACTTTGAAGCAAAAAAGGAAAAGAAAGACAAGAGATTCAAAGTAGTAAGTACCAACCAGTTCAATGGCAAAATAGAGTATTCGGACAGTCGGAAACTCAAAATAACCGACGAAGACGAAGAGGGAGAGCAACAAGAATTTTCCAATGAAAAAGTTTGTTAGCAGAGAAATCAAAGAAGATGAAGATTTTGGTCTACTTAGGTTTCGGTAAAGATGGAGAATTGAGATGGGAATTTTGGCAAAGAAATCACAGAAGCTCGAAAATTGGAAACGAGGAAGATAGAGAGCAACTGGATCTATTTTGACGTTTAGTGTTAGGTTTCTTTATTCCTAACTTTTGTTTTATGCAGATTTTTTTATTCCTTTTTTATATTATAAAGCATGCCAAAATGAAAGTGAGCGTGTTTTGTGGATCTATTTTGACTTTTAGTGTTAGGTTTCTTTATTCCTAACTTTTGTTTTATGCAGATTTTTTTATTCCTTTTTTATATTATAAAGCATGCCAAAATGAAAGTGAGCGTGTTTTGTGTGTTGTCATTAAAAAAATTGTACTGCAACAAAAATTGTAGAGGGCAGAGTTCGAACTTGCGCCCCTAAGCCATTTTGACCACTCTTTGCCACTGGGCTATGCCTCTTCATTGTTACAAGGGTATTCAATGTCTATTATATATATATAAATTCTAATATTTTACCTATATACACAGTATTATTTTTCGACGAAGGGTTGTCAATTGACTACCCTTGGTACACTGTACCTTCGCCCCTGCATATATATCTTACCAGAAATGAAATTCAACCTTTAGGTTAGAGACTTATAATGTGCTATGAAATAAAAGTAATTTAGTAAAATATGAACAAGAAATATAAATAGAGAGAAGGAAGATATTTTCTTTTTCAATTGTGTGTAATTTTTATTACAATTACATAACTTTTTATAGACATAAAAAATAAAAATAATGGACATAAAATAAAAGATTTAATCTTTAAGTTATCTAATGTACAAATTATTCGTGTGTAACAGTACTAGAATTATAGCCAAACATCTTTTTACAATTATAGAATCGGACTACTGAGTTGACGCGTAACGGTAAAGTGATCAAAAGACACAAAGTACAAATCTAGAAAAGATGATGCAGAGAAGATCTAAAAGAAAAAGAAAAAAACTATTAGAAAATTTCTTTAAGTAAAATTCGGGAGAAAATATGCTTTTTCTTTTTCGCTTATTCGACAAAAGTTACTTACTTTTAGGCATATGCTTTAACGATAATAGTCTGATTCGGCATCCCCATTCCCCCTTTACACTCGGCACTTTACACGCCAATCGCAACCACAAACCGCCGAGATATTTTAGAAACAGAGACGCCGTTGTTCCGGGCTGTTAATTAGAGCGTGATTAGGGTTAGTGGACAATGGAGTCTTTACAACGGAGAGTAGAATCATGGATCAGAGGCCAAAAATCAAAGATCCTGAAAATCACGTGGCCACAGCAGTGGAAAATGGTTGTGCGGTGGCCTTGGGCGGATGACAGAGAGCAGAGGAAACTGATTCAGGAAGAGTACGAGAGAAGGAAGAAGCAACTTCAGGAACTCTGTCTTGCTGTTAAGGCTGAATCTGTTACTGATTTGCAGGATATCCTTTGTTGCATGGTGCTCTCTGAATGTGTCTATAAGGTAAATTTTGATTTCGCTGAAAATGTGTTGGTGGAACGTTCAATGCAATGTAGTATTAACAGTGCACTGCTAATGATTGCATTTATATGCAGTGCTTTCGTTTGTAATTAGGCGGCTTAATAGAAATGCCGGGAAAGAGTTTATGGTGCAAACTAAGACACATTTTCAATAAAGATATATGCTCGCACTCTTCTGCGGATAGGCATGAATACCTAAAACGCATTAGTACTGAAAGTTCTCAAAGAACTTCCTCTTTACTTACCTTCTAATTGAGCTCTAATAGATTTTTAATTACATCATAATGTTTCATGTAAGAATTGGAACTATGAAAACAATAAAATGAATATTCGAACTATTGCTTAGAGGACACAAACTTCTAGAGAAAAAGTGATGCAGATGCAGTTTGCGGCCCTAGCTTAGTGCTTGCCTAACTTAATGGGGGTAATAAAGTGGGAGCAGTGTTCTCAAAGGCAAATGATATAAAAGTTCCAACGATATGCAGGGCTTTAAGTGTGAAGTACAACTAAAGCGTGATTTCAGTTCAACACAGTCTGACCCCCATTGGGGTGCAACGTAGCAGTGCACTAGTAAATGGTCCACGTCTTCTCCTGACCATCTGCAGATGAAGCACCATTTTTTTAATTTTGTTATTACTAATATATTCATAAATAATGTTTCTGTAGAGATTAATGTGTACTTTAGCATATGTATTTTGTTATTTAACATTGCTGTATTCAAGATAGAGCCTGTATACCTTAGTGCTTGCACAAAGTGTTACCTAAGAGAGTCAAAGTGTCTAACCTGTGCCATACCTAATTTCAGGGCTTAGCACGTTTAGGTGGGTGATGTAATCAAGTTAAAGATAAATAAAAGCTTCACACTGATCATGAAGGGAAGCAAAGACATGTGGACATACATGCCTATAAGTATTCAAGGAGCTTTCTACCTGCTATCTGAGCTCTGATAAATTTGTAATCACGTTCATGTAAGATTTGCAAAATGGAAGGCAACTTAAGTTTAAAACAAATATATCTAACCAATAGTAATTGGTGAGTGGGTGGGGTGGGGTGGGGGGGCTGTAGATGCAAGGGGCCGATGGCCTGGCTTAATGAGGGTAATACGCAGGGGGTAGTGCTTTACTGTTTCAAATGGAAAATATTGAAGTAGTTATAGACTCATTGTTTTTGCTTACAATATCTGACATCCTCTCATGACAGAAACCTGCAGCTGAAATGGTGAGGGCAGTGAATAAATTTAAGGCTGACTTTGGAGGAGAAGTTGTTTCCTTAGAGCGCGTTCAACCTTCTTCAGATCATGTTCCACATAGGTTCTTTAGATCATTGTCATCATTTTGTTATTTTCATTTATTTATTTATTTATTTATTTTATTCTGTTTGTTTCTGTTATGTTGGTGGTATTTTGAATTGGAATTGACTAGTTAGAGCCATTATTGAACACCTTGTATTTAAACTGGTTTGTTTATTTGTAAAATGTTGATTAAGTTCAAGAGTTGGTCATTCGATGGCTTCATTAGATGTGAGAACTGGTAGTGGATGTCATGCAAACAAATCTTTGTTGCTTAGGTATCTGAGATGGTTTTCTGTCTTACTTGATAGTTGTGGCTGTTTCCAGAGAAGTAACAAGGAGAAATGTGACAATAATTCCTGGAAGATGCTTGATGTGCATATAAGTTGTAATGTCATTGCTAAAAGATATGATGAAAACATGTTCATCCTTGAGTGCTATAAGTAGGCATAATATATTTTGCACTCTTTTTTTGTGATGGTCAAATCAGGACATAATGGATGTTTCAATCTTGTTTCAGATTCCTTCTAGACAGATGAAATCGAATTTCAATTTACCTACGCGGCCCCAACTTTTTTTCACTCCTTTTGAACATCCACACGTGCTTGCAATCTTTCCTTTCCACTTTGTGTGGCCCTGCTACACCAATGGGTTGTTGAGTGGGTAAGGGAGGGGGAAGGGTGATGGTTCTTGGTGTTTTAGTCAATGCAACTGGTAAACGAAAGAAGCTGCTTTCCTTTACTAGAATTTGATTTCTCAAAATTCAGTTCAAGTTCAATTACTATCTCTTTGTAGTTATTTTTGTTGCATCTTCTGAGCGTATGTTTGGTTTAATGCCTTATCCAAAAAAAGAAGAGGAAAAAAAAAGGTTTGGTTTGATGGGCAAGGTTTTTAGACATGGAAGCTACACTATTTACAGCCTCTCTGCCCTTCTAGGGTAGGGGTAAGTCTGCGTATATCTTACTTTCCCCGACCCCACTTGTGGGAAATCACTTGGTTTGTTGTTGTTATTGGTATTGAAGCTACACTAATTACTGTTAGATATAGCTATGTAGTTGTCCCACATTGAAAGAGGTAGTGTGCCCTTTGTATAGAATAGCTATAAATTAGCACATTTTGTATTGCACTAGACACACAATATAAATAAATCATATTTTCTCCCGTGCCTTCTCACATGGTATCAGAGCAATCGTGAGAGATTTATAGCTGTGCATAAATTCCAGCGACTCCGGGAAGGAAAATCAGTTGACCAGAAGTCTTTTTCCGGCAACCCACTTTTCGTCAGTGTTGTGAAAAAACCAACACCACCACGAAGTAGATCGGGCTCCTGCGAACAGCCCATAAAAAAATCTCTGTGAGAATACCTTCCACGTGCCGCCACTCGCTACTTGAAGAAAATTTTTCGGCGAAGTTCCGACATCGCGTGGGCCACCTTCCGGCCATTTTTTGGTAACGACCCTTCAGGACAGATTGTTCCCCTTACAATTCCAATCCTACCCATCCAGGTTACACCAAATTCCAACCACTTTTATATTTTTCCGGCATGAACAATGATTTCAAAAGTGGACTTCCGACCATTTTTGAAAACATTTCTTTAGAACAGTTGGGTCGTCTGGTAATTCCGATCCTACTCCTACTATTTTTATTTTATTCCGACCACTTTAATTCCGGCAGTTACAGTACTATTTTGACTGCTACAATAATATTCCGACAGCTACAGTATTTCCTTATTATGTTTCATTGTTCCTTACTCTGTTTTAGTGGATTACATTTGATTATTTCTCAAATTTGGTAATACATTGCAACAATGTCTCTGGGAATTGATGCTTTTGGGTCTAAAAACATGAGTTTCGGAAGCTCTAGTGTTATGATTACTTCGGAACCTTTAATGGGAGGTTCAACCTACTTAGTTTGGGCTTCATCTATCGAGTTGTGGTGTAAAGGTCAAGATGTTCAAGATCATCTAATGAAACAGTCTAGCGAAGGAGATGAAAAGGCGATAGCGCTTTGGGCAAAGATCGATGCTCAATTATGTAGCATCTTGTTGCGTTTTATTGATTCCAAGTTGATGCCTTTGTTTCGTACATTCCGGACATTTTATTTGGTTTGGGTAAAGGCTCTTACCTTATACACTAATGATATATCTCGCTTCTATGATGTGATATCATGGATGACAAACTTAAAGAAGCAAGAATTAGATATGTCTACTTACTTGGGTAAGTACAAGCAGTCATGGTGGAATTTGAGACATTAATACCAGTTTCTGCTAGTGTGGCAAAACAACAAGAGTAGCGACAAAAGATGTTTCTAGTTCTTACACTTGCTGGACTTCCTAATGATCTTGATTCAGTGCGAGACCAGATTTTGGCTAGTCCGACTGTTCCCATAGTTGATGAATTATTCTCTAGATTACTCCGTCTTGCTGAAGCACCAAGTCACCCAGTGATCTCATCACAGATACTTGATTCCTCTATTCTCGCATCGTAGACAGTGGATGTTCAGGCATCTCAAATTATGGAGAACAGAGGAGGACGAGGTCGTTTTGGGAGATCTAGACCCAAGTGTTTTTATTGTCACAAACTTGGACAGACTCATGACATGTGCTATTCCTTACATAACTGTCCATCCAAAAATGCTTACGTTGCTCAGACCGAGACTACATGTAGCCAAGGTTTTTCTCTATCTAAAGAAGAATATAATGAGCTCCTTCTATCGAGCAAGTAAGCAGATATCTCCACAAGTAACCTCAGTTTCCCAGACTCATACTCTTGTTACTAGTAATTCTTTTGCTTGTGTTTCCCAGTCTAGTACTCGTGGACCATGGGTCATGGACTCGGGCGCTTCTGATTGCATCTCTAGTAATAAATCACTTTTGTCGAATATTATATATTGACAGTCTCTTCCTACTGTTACTTTAGCCAATGAATGTCAAACTAAGGCACAAGGAGTTGGACAAGCTAACCCATTGTCTTCTATCACCCTAGATTCCGTTCTTTCCGTCCCTGGTTGTCCTTTTAGTCTTGCATCTGTTAGTCATTTGACTCGTGCCCTCTATTGTGGTATATATTTTACTGATGATTCTTTTATTATGCAGGGCCACAATACGAGAGAGACAATTAGTACATGACGTGAATCAGAAGGCCTTTACTACCTTAATTCACTCAATCCTTCCACAACATGTCTAGTTACAAATTCTCCGGACCTAATCTACAGCCGTTTAGGACATCCAAGTTTATCTAAACTTCAAAAGATGGTGCCTAGTTTATCCAGTTTGTCTACAATAGATTGTGAGTTGTGTCAGCTTGGAAAACATACCCGAGTTTCTTTCCGTGCAGTGTTGAGAGTCATGCAGAGTCTCCTTGGTTCATTCTGATATATGGGGTCCTAGTAGAGTCCGTTCAACCTTGGGATTTCGTTATTTTGTTAGTTTAATTGATGATTACTCAAGATGTACTTGGCTTTTCTTAATGAAAGATCGTTCTGAGTTATTCTCTATATTCCTGAGTTTTTGTGCTCAAATCAAAATCAATTTTTTGTCTCTATTCGCATTTTTCGTAGTGATAATGCCTTAGAATATGTATCTTTTTCAGTTTCAGCAGTTTATGGCTTCCATGGAATTATTCATCAGACATCTTGTCATTATACCCCTCAGCAAAATGGGGTTGCAGAGAGAAAGAATAGGCAACTTATTGAAACTGCTCGCACACTTCTAATTGAATCTCGTGTTCCGTTGCGTTTTTGGGGCGATGCAGTTCTCACAGCTTGTTATTTGATTAATAGTAACCCTTCATCTCCCATCAAGGATCAGATTCCGCATTCAGTATTGTTTCCCCAGTCAGCTTTATACCCTTTTCCACCTCGTGTTTTTGAGAGCACATATTTTGTTCATAACTTAGCCCCCGGAAAGATAAGTTACCTCTTCGTGCTTTCAAGTGTGTCTTCCTTGGTTATTCTCGTGTTCAGAAGGGATATCGTTGTTATTCACCTGATCTTCGTAGGTACCTTATGTCAGCTGACGTCACATTTTTTCAGTGCAAACCTTTCTTTACTTCTGCTGACCACCATGATATATCTGAGGTCTTACCTATACTGACCTTTGAGGAGTTTCCTATAGCTCTTCCTCCACGTTCGAACACAAGGGTTTCACCCATACTAACCTTTGAGGAGTCTAGTGTGGTTCCTCCTAGTTCCCCAGTCACAGGAACACCACTCTTGACTTATCATCATCGTCTGCGCCCTACATCAGGCCCAACTGGTTCTCGTCCTGCACCTGACCTTGCTCCTATTGCGGACCCTGCTCCTAGTACGCTGATTGCACTTCGAAAAGGTATACGGACCACACTTAACCCTAATCCTCATTATGTTGGTTTGAGTTATCATCGTCTGTCATCTCCCCACTATGCTTTTATATCTTTTTTGTCCTCGGTTTCCATCCCTAAGTCTATAGGTGAAGCGCTATCTCATCTATGATGGCGACAGGCTATGCGTGACGAGATGTCTACTTTACATACAAGTGGTACTTGGGAGCTTGTTCCTCTTCCTTTAGGTAAATCTACTGTTGGTTGTCGTTGGGTTTATGCAATCAAAGCTGGTCCCGATGGCCAGATTGATCGACTTAAGGCCCGTCTTGTTGCCAAAGGATATACTCAAATATTTGGGCTCGATTACAGTGATACCTTCTCTCCCGTGGCTAAAGTGGCATCAGTCCGCCTTTTTCTATCCTTGGTTGCGGTTCGTCATTCGTCCCTCTATCAGCTGGACATTAAGAATGCCTTTCTTTACGGTGATCTTAAGGATGAGGTTTATCTGGAGCAACCACCTGGTTTGTTGCTCGGGGGAGTCTCGCGGCCTTGTATGTTACTTGCGTCGGTTACTTTATGGTCTAAAGTAGTCTCCTCGAGCCTGGTTTGGTAAGTTCAGCACGGTTATTCAGGAGTTTGGCATAACTCGTAGTGAAGCTGATCACTCTGTGTTTTATTGACACTCTGCTTCAAGTCTATGTATTTATTTGGTAGTCTATGTTGATGATATTGTTATTACTAGCAATGATCAGGATGATATTACTAATCTGAAGAAGCTATCTCTTCCAGCATTTTCAAACTAAGGATCTAGGCAGATTGAAGTACTTTCTAAGTATTGAGGTTGCTCAATCTAGCTCAGCTATTGTTGTTTCTCAAAGGAAATATGCTTTAGACATTCTTGAGGAGACAGGAATGATAGGTTGCAGACCTGTTGACACTATTGTTATTTCTCAAAGGAAATATGCTTTAGACATTCTTGAGGAGACAGGGATGATAGGTTGCAGTCCTGTTGACACTACGATGGATCCGAATTCTAAACTTCTGCCAGGATAGGTGGAGCCGCTTAGCGATCTCAGGTTATAGGCGACTGGTTGGTAAATTAAATTATCTCACAGTGACTAGACCCGACATTTCTTATCCCGTGAGTGTTGTAAGGTTGTTTATGAATTCTCCCTGTGATAGTCATTGGGATGCAGTCGTCCGCATTATTCGATATATAAAATCGTCTCCGGGCAAATGATTACTGTTTGAGGATCAAGGTCATGAGCAGATCGTTGGGTACTCAGATGCTGATTGGGCAGGATCACCTTCTGATAGACGTTTCGCGTCTGGATATTGTGTTTTAGTAGGAGAAAATTTGGTGTCCTTGAAAAGCAAGAAACATAATGTAGTTGCTCGGTCTAGTACAGAAGCAGAATATCGAGCAATGGCTATGGCAACATGTGAACTAGTCTGGACCAAACAATTGCTCAAGGAGTTGAAATTTGGTGAAATCAGTCAGATGGATCTTGTGTGCGATAATCAAGCTGCCCTTCATATTGCATCAGATTGTGTTTCATGAGAGAACTAAACACAGTGAGATTGATTCTCACTTTGTCAGAGAGAAGATACTTTCAGGAGATATTACTACGAAGTTTGTGAGGTCGAATGATCAACTTGCAGATATTTTCACCAAGTCTCTCACCGGTCCTCACATTGGTTATATATGTAACAAGCTCGGTACATATGATTTGTATGCTCCGGCTTGAGGGGGAGTGTTAGATATAGCTATGTAGTTTTGTCCCACATTGGAAGAGGTGTAGTATGCCCTTTGTATAGAGTAGCTATAAATTAGCACATCTTGTATCGCATTAGACACACAATATCAATATATCATATTTTCTCCCGTGCCTTCTCACAATTACTTTGCATCTCAGTGCTTTTATTTTCTTATTTCCGTTTTTTTTCTCTGATAGGTATCTTTTGGCGGAAGCAGGAGATACATTATTTGCTTCCTTTATTGGGACCAAGCAATATAAGTAAGTTTGGACATCTCTTTCAGTTCTGATGGCAGGCTTCTGTACTTTTTGTGAGATACGTTCTTTACACTTCCATTTTCTTTTATGCTTTTTTTTTTTGGTTATGAAGGGATATCATGGCTGATGTGAATATATTTCAAGGTGCCTTATTCCATGAGGATGCTGTTGAAGATATTCATGGACTTGAATCTATGGAGTCTGGTCAGGTGGACACTCAAAGGAGCAACATAGAGAATCACTCTAAACTTTTGGAATCTAAAACTAAGCCAACAAAGCTGACTCCAAAACCTGCTGCACATAGGGTATTAGAACTCTCATTTGCATGTCATTATCACGTGTTTACAAAACACACACACACACACATATATATGTAATATGTATGTAAAATGCATACATACATTGCATATATGTTTGTATGTATGGTGTCTTCTAGTTTCCGTTTTTCGCTCCTTAAATTTTGGCAGCTATTGTCCTTAGGGTTTCATGGCACGTGCTAAAGGCATACCCGCTTTGGAGCTGTACAGGCTTGCCCAGAAAAAGAAACGCAAACTAGTATTATGTGGCCATTCACTTGGTGGAGCAGTAAGTTAGAGCTTGCTTTGGCAGTGACATTTGCTCTCGTGTCATTGTATGTGTCTCAAGTATTTGTTTTGGAGATGTTGATTTAGGTGTTGTTTTTACAGGTAGCCGTCTTAGCAACCCTTGCGATTCTGAGAGTTTTTGCTGCTTCATCGAAAGAGAATGAAAAAGTTCAGGTGAAGTGTATCACCTTTTCCCAACCACCAGTCGGAAATGCTGCATTGAGAGAGTGAGTTTGAAATTAATCTTTCTTTTTATTTGTTAAAAAAAATATATTTTCTGACTTCTAACCTGATTTTTCTCTCCAGATATGTGAATGGAAAAGGTTGGCAGCATTATTTCAAAACCTACTGCATTCCAGAAGATTTGGTGCCGCGCATCTTATCTCCTGCTTATTTTCATCATTATAATGCACGGTCTCTGCCAATACCTTCTGATGGCGGAGCTTCAGTATCCACGTCAAGATCTAGTGAATTGTCACTACTTAAGGAGAAAACTGAAAAAGCAAAAGATAATGAAGGAGAGCAGCTGGTGCTGGGTGTAGGTCCAGTGCAGAATTCCTTTTGGAGGCTTTCGAGGCTTGTGCCTTTAGAGGGTGTTAGAAAGCAATTGTATAGATACAGAGGAAAGAAAGTTGAACCTCTTGGGACATCTACTACTGATTCTGTTTCAATGCCATCAGTCAATGATATAACTAATACCCCTCAGTCTCTTGAAATTCAAGAAGGTTCTGATGGCATTTCTCTCCGACCATTACCTACGGATGAAGACATTACTGGTGAAGATAAAATGGGTAAATCTGCAGAAAGTAATACCAATAACGGGGACAAGAAGAGGTGGCGCCGCATGCCGTACTTACCCTCTTATGTACCATTTGGGCAGGTTGATATACCTTCTGTTTTGCTCTTTGGTGCTTTATGATATACTGATTATTACATGCATGACTTATTATGCTTTTTCTGCAGTTTTTTTTGTTTACTTCTGACACATGACTTCTACTAACTTATTATTTCTTTTTGATTTTCTTTTCCTGATTCCTCTGTTCCCTTCTCGTAATTTGTTACTCTGTTTGTTCTAGTTTCTATGGTATTCTTTCCGTTTTAGTCAATTCTAAAAAGAATGATGCCTTTCTATATTTGGAAACTCTTTACTCTGAACTTCCTTTTTTATCCTTGATGATGACATGCTTACTTTTGGTAGCCAAAATTCTTCTTTCTTTCTTAAACTCTCTGTACCCAGTCAAATATTGTTTTGTAGGGAAAAACGGATTATGACATCTTGCATTAGCTCTCTGGTCGTGGAAATTATAAACTTGCTGTTTGTGCTGGTTGTGATAATTTTAGTGTTGATTTTTTACTTTCTTTCTCTCTTTTATCTTTTGGATTGGGTGAAATCTTCCATTTTCTAAGGTTGGGGAAATGTGGTAAGGTTGCATTCCATCTTGGAGTAGTGATATATGCTAAATTTATTTGCATGAGGCGCTAAAAAGGTAGATGTTATGATTTAATGATCTAAGCCTATAAAGGTGGATGTGCAGTCAGTGTTATTAAAAGTCTTTGGTTTGTCGCTTAAAGTGGTGAACAGTGCGAAGTGAGGGCTTATTGCTCCATGGGTAAAGCACATTGCTTTAGAGAAGTGTGCGTTTCAAACAATGACGAATGCAGTGTTCCAAAAGAGAAGTGGTCGGTTCTTTGAATCTCAGTTTTGAATAGTTGGATTAATATCGATACTATTTTGTTTTGGATGCTGAAATTAGTTAATTCAATTGCAATATGATTCTTGTCATACTAAACAGTATTTATTTCATTTTTCATAAATGTGCGATTCACTTCAAAGAAGCATGCGCTTCACTTCACGCTTTTCACTACAAGCCCACGGATTTTGTCGCTTTTTTTTTTTTTTGCGCATTTCGTTCTGGAAAACACCATGTGCGGGTCATACAAGATGGATATAACTAGAAATATACAGAGCGTGCCAATAACAGGCATAGAGGATATACTAAGAGAAGGTGGTGCATGGTACGATTTGGCTATGATCTACGTAGACCTCTAGTGTTCCAGTTTGTTGGTTTGTGACTTTATGGTGATTGAAGGTGCTAAAAGGGGATCAAAGAAATCTGAAATCACATATGTTGTCTCTAAAGACTTACTATCTCTTCTAATGCTGAATTGACTAAGAGTAGTACACAGTAGAAGCAAATGATCCATGTAGGCGATACAACTAGTTAGGATTAAGCTCAGTTGTTGTTACATTTACATTAGGTCCGAGAAAGGATAAGTATGATATCTAGAAAACTTCGTTCTAGTTTTAGAAAACCCTTTATTTGTTTTAAAACAATCGACTCACTCATATTGTAATGAAATAGGCCCTAAAGATAGCAGAATGTATGGAGGAATTCTTATTATCTACCCCCACTAGTTTAGAGTTGAGATGTAGTTCTTTCTATCTCGCCATATCAGCATGGGATGGTCTAATGCCAAGTTATTTTTTTGTCTTATTTACCTTATATATATGTAACATCTGGTGTGTGCTAAATATGCGATTTCAACAGCTTTTTCTCCTGGGGAATTCATCTGTGGAGTTTCTCTCTGGTGCAGAATACTCAAAATTGACATCGGTATGAGTTCTATTTACCTTTCTTTGAGTTTCAACAACAACAACAACAACAATAACAACCCAGTGTATTCCCACAAAGTGGGGTCTGGGGAGGGTAATATGTAGACAGGCCTTACCTCTATCCAAAAGGGCAGAGAGGTTGTTTCCAATCGACCCTCTGCGCAGGGAAGAGAAAGGAAAACAAAAACAAAAACACAAATAGCATTAGTTACAGAGAGGCTGTTTCCAATCGACCCTCGGCGCAGGGAAAAGAAAGGCAAACAAAAAACAAAAACAAAAGCAGCATTAGTTACACCGGCATACATCACATAAATAATTAACTAAACATAAGAGACATATGTACCATAAATAAATCGGCATGCAATAATATTAAAACAGTAGCTACCAGAAATGACTACCATAAGAGAACGCAAACTAATCCTCTAAGGGTTGCCCTACAACTTAGATTCACAACGAACAAGAAATCAATACGAAAAATCTAGAAGCCCCCTATCCTACAACCCTGATACTAGACCTCCAGACTTTCCTATCAAGGGTCATGTCCTCGGAAATCCGCATCCTGGCCATGTCCTGTCTAATTACCTCTCCCCGGTATCTCTTGGGCCTCCCTCTGCCTCGCCTCACACCGACCACCGCTAGCCGCTCACAACTCCTTACCGGGGCATCGGGGCTGTCACACCCCAAAATCGAGGGACATGACCGGCGCCTGACCGGGTTGCCCCAGTCAAGCGGACCTGAGTGCCTTTCATTCCCACGCGTTACCCCTGTGATGACGGTTTCTCATTAACCAAATATATTACTAATCATAATTGATTTCACATTAAACAAATAAAATGATACGAGTGATTCATTAACAAGATTTCAAC
The DNA here is from genome assembly GCA_032618575.1 of Nicotiana noctiflora. Classification (NCBI taxonomy): domain Eukaryota; kingdom Viridiplantae; phylum Streptophyta; class Magnoliopsida; order Solanales; family Solanaceae; genus Nicotiana; species Nicotiana noctiflora. Next base: position 7,211 of record JASVEL010000366.1, on the reverse strand, counting down.
TTTTACAACGCCCGACATAACACCTTATATATATAAGACTGGAGTCCCACAGACCACCCCGCCGCTAAACGGTGAGTGACATCCCCGTCTATCTCCCCGTCCCCCTGGATCACCGATCCAAGGTATCTGAAACTATCCCTCTTGGCTATGGCATGAGATCCAATCATCACGCTCCCTCATTCGCTCGGCTCAGCGCTAAACTTGCACTCCAGATATTCTGTCTTAGACCTGCTTAGTTTGAAGCCCTTAGACTCGAGAGTCTGTCTCCATTCCTCTAGCCTCTCGTTAACACTGACCCTCGTCTCGTCTCGTACTATGTCATCAGCAAATAGCATACACCAAGGCACATCCCCTTGAATATGCCGCGTCAAAGCATCCGTCACCAAGGCGAACAAGAGAGGGCTAAGCGCATATCCTTGATGGAGCCCCATAACTTCCGGAAAATGGTCTGAGTCACCACCCATTGTCCTGACCCTAGATTTAGCTCCATCGTACATGTCCTTGATTACTCTGATGTAGGCTTCCGACACGCTCTTAGCCTCCAGGCACCTTCGTAGCACCTCCCTAGGGACCTTGTCATACGCCTTCTCCAAGTCAATAAACACCATGTGCAGGTCCTTCTTCATATCCCTGAACTGTTCCACCAATCTCCTGACAAGGTGGATAGCTTCTGTAGTGGACCGGCCCGGCATAAAACCGAACTGGTTCACGGAAATAGATGTCGACTCCCTTACCCTGGCCTCGATCACCCGCTCCCAGACCTTCACGGTGTGGCTTATTAATTTGATGCCCCTATAGTTGTTGCAACACTGGATATCCCCTTTTTTCTTATACAAGGGCACCACTGTACTCCACCTCCACTCCTCTGGCATCCTTTTGGAACAGTACATAGGTTGTACTGAAACCATATTTACATGAAAACAAAAAAGGGGGGCTATTGAGCTACTGTCCTAGCAGTACTCTAGAGCTTCTCGGATTGATACAGTATCTTTTGGCCACTTTTGTTTACACCAAAAATAAAAAAGTAGGACACAATTCATTTTGATCTTCTGCATTGAATTGCTGCTGACCTCAAAACATCTAGAGTTCCTCTCCACCATATACATGCTGGGACAATCCTCCATCTATCACTGCTACCAGCTGTAGTTCCAGCTTCATCCCAACTAGTGAGCACTTCAGTAATCTTAGAGGGCATTGTCCATGAGAAACCTCTGAGATTAATGAATATCTTCTATAGTTGATCTGTGATCCTGCAATGTAGAAATAGATAGCTAATTGTCTTAGCTGTTTCCCCACATAAAAAGCACCTAGAGCACAGTGGGATCCCCCTCTTCATAAGATTGTCCTATGTCAGAACTGCCTCCTTTGCAAGTAACCAAGTGAAGCAAGATACTTTGTAAGGTATCTTGACTTTCCATATATGTTTGCATGGCTAATTAGTGATCTGTATGTTTGTATGATTAAACAATCTTGTATGCTTTATTCACCTTATATATGCCACTGTTGTGGCCCTTCCACCAAAAAATATCCCTTCCATTCTGTAGGCCTTTGAATACTTCCAGTTGCTTGTTCAGTCAGCCTACTTAGTTCCCAGTCATTCAGCCTTCTTCTAAGTATTAGATCCCAACCTTGAGGAGTCCACATTTCAGCAATTGTCTTTTGTTTGTGTTGAGCTAGGCCATACATATCAGGGAATAGTTCCATGAAGCTTCCAGATCCCGACCAATTATCCTTCCAGAAGGAAGTTTTGGTAACATTTTTCACTCTGATGTAAGATTGGTTCTTCACTGCAGGCCAAAGTGTTCTGATAGATCTCCATAAGCTAACCCCATATGTTGTGTTGACTTCCTTTGAGACCCAGTTGTTTTGTTCTCCATATTTAGCTTTAATGACATTACTCCATAGGGATTGAGGGTCTTGAGAGTATCTCCATAACCACTTCATCTTAAGTGCCTTGCTTTGATTCTTTAAGTTTCTGATACTTAGCCCACCTTTGTTCTTATCAATAATGAGAGATTTCCATTTCACTAAGTGAAAACCCCTCTTTTCTTTGTTTCCTTGCCACAAGAAAGATCCTTCTGAACCTATCCAGTCTCTGAATGATACTTACAGGGATGGGAAAGAGTGACATCATATAGGTTGGGAGTGAGTCAAGTACAAAATTTATCAAAGTCAATCTTTCTCCCATAGATAGATATTGTGCTTTCCATCTATATAGCTTCTTCTCACATTTTTCAATGACTGTGTTCCATATTTCCTTAGACTTAGACTTAGCACCTAATGGCTACCAAGATAGATCGCAGGAAGAGATCCTACTTCACCTCCAAAAATCAGTGATAGATGCTCCATCTCAGGCACATCATTAATTGGGAAAAGGTGGCTCTTTTTCTGTAATCCTGATACAGCTTCAAACAAAACCAGGATAATTCTCAAATACCTCAACTGCTCCTCTTTTGCATCACAAAAAATTAAGGTGTCATCAGCATATAGGAGATGTGTAATTTCCAGGTTGTTGTTCCCGGTTCTTGCTACCTCAAAGCCTTTTATCCATCCATTGAGTTGTGCAGTTTTGACCATGTTGTTCAGACCCTCTATAACTATTATGAAAAGAAAAGGAGATATAAGGGATCTCCTTGTCTTAACCCTCTGTGTGCAGGGAAGAAGCCTTCAGGGGACCCGTTAATGAGAATAGAGAATCTAACTGTGGAGATACAAGCAGTCATCCGTTTGATCCATTTCTTCCCAAAGCCCATTAGTTCCAGCATTTTCAGCAAGAAACTCCAATTAACATGATCGTATGCCTTCTCAATGTCTAGTTTGCACAAAATTCCTGGCTTTTTCAGTTTGTTCCTAAAATCCACTGCTTCATTTGCTATTAGAACAGCATCCATTATTTGTCTTCCTTTGATGAAGGCCATCTGCTGTGCATCCACCAATTCGTTTATCACCCTCTTGAGTCTCTCTGTTAGAATCTTTGAAAGCAATTTGTAGAAGCTGCCTATTAAGCTTATAGGCCTAAAGTCCCTTAATTCCTTGGCTCCCGTCTTCTTAGGAATCAAGGCTGGCCTAAAGTCCCTTAATTCCTTGGCTCCCGTCTTCTTAGGAATCAAGGCTATGTATGTTGCATTGAAACTTCTTTCAAATAGTTCTTGGGAGTGAAAGTTGTCGAGAGCTGCCATGATATCTTGCTTCAAAATATCCCAGCATTTGATGAAAAAACTCATAGTGTAGCCATCGGGCCCTGGAGCCTTATCTACTGCACATAGCTTCAGAATGTCAAAACTTCTTGTTCTTCAAAGTTGCTTTGTAAAAGCTCCTTTTCTTCTTCTGATATTGTGGGGCAGTTGTCGAAGTTAGCTACAGGTCCATTCCAAAGCCTCTGTATAAAGGTTTCTGTAGAATTCAATGATCGCTGACTTGATTCTCCCTGGTTCCTCAATTGTTTCATCATTCATCACTAGTTGATCAATGTGGTTGCATCTTTTATGTGCATTAGCAGTTTGGTGGAAGAACTTTGTGTTCCTGTCTCCTTCCTTAAGCCAAAGAGCCCTGGATCTTTGCCTCCATGCGACTTCTTCATTCTTCAGGTGTTCCTCATATTCCATGAGGATAGACATCTTCCTCACTGATTCCTCCTTCGTCAGTGCTCTTGTTTCTTGAATAGAATCAAAGACTGCCATTTGTTTCAACAATTCTGCTCTTCTTGAAAAGGTGGAAAGGTTTGAAGTCTCTCAAACCAGTGGAAAGATGACTGAAGTCAAACATTAAAGGCAGTGTATTGTCTCTTTATCCTTATCCCTCCAAAGCATGAAGCGAAAAAAACCCTCTGCTTAATGTTTCTGTCTTGGCGGTCATGCTGTAAGAAGATGTCTGATGGCTTTTAGTAGTTTCTCATTTTGGTTGCTTCTTATGGCAAAGACATTTTCAGGTCAGATCTGTACTTGCTGAAGTAAGGGAAAGGTTTCAATCGCATTCGATGAAGTCATACAGATCCCGGTTTCAAAGGTAACATGTTATATCATTTGAATGTAAAAGTTGGCTTTATCCACCCCCTACGTGAAATCGTGAAAGGTGAGAATTATGTGGTCACATTCTGTGGGTGAATTCGTCGTCCTTGTGGGCACTCATAAAGTTCCTTTGCATGATTTAATTTCGTTATCAAATACTTATCATGACTTTTCTTGATCAGACTGGAAAGTTTTCTGCAATCAATTTATTAGAGTTTCTCAAGTTGATGCTTCAAAATAATGGTTGCTAAGTTAATACTTCTTATTGCTTGAGTTCCGTGGTATAAGTCTCCATTGCATTTTATAAACACAAAAAATAGTATAATAAATTTATGTTTTGTAGGAATTATGTAGTGGCTATAGTGTGACATTACACACACATACAAAGATATACAGATAGAGATAGAGAGAGAGGGGGAGGAGGGATTTGGTTCAGATGATGATTTGTGCTAGTAATTGGAATCCACACACAATTTGTTAAAGGGAGCCTTTACTAATATCTAAATTAGGTTAATAATAGTAACAAGCTTTTTCAGGTCTTTTCACTACTTCTACATTTAAGTTTACGTTGTGGCAGTTTCTCTGCTCATGTTGTTAAAATACACTAGTATCCGTACCCGCACGATGTGCGGAAAATTATAAAATTTAAAAATAATGAGAAATATTACTTGAAATGATAATGAAAAGTGATCAAAAATAATTTATTATTAGTTAATGAAAGTAACAATCTCTACTTCTTAAAACAGTATTTGGAACAAAACAAAATAATCACAATCCTTAAGACTCTGCAATATATGTAAATCATTGTCTCTATTCAATTAACTTGAATTTATTACATAAAATAAGATAAAAAATAATGAGCTTTACGAACAAAGCATTATCTTGAAACTCTATCTTAATCTGGAATATAAATCTAAGCAAATGCAAACTTAACTCACTTTTCACAACAAATTTCATTAAATTGCTTGCTTTCTCTGGCTAGCAACTTTATCTGACAAATGAATTCATGTTATTGATCAAAGATCGAACTTCAAAGATCAAACTTTGGATAAACTTGTATGATGTCTGTCTTCCACAACCAAAGTTGTTGTTTATCGATTTATGACTTTACACTTTCTGAATTGTTAACTCGATGCTCAAAACTTAACAAAAGTATTATAACAATGATGAAGATAGAATCTGGCAAAGAAATACGGGCAATGTTACATTCACATATGTAAGATCATGCCTAAACTAACTGAAAGGGTAATGTTTCTTTGTATTTAGAGTCGTGCAAATTATGAATTTTAATTCATGTAGTTTAATCATTCCTAATACTTTATGAGTTTTAATGAGAATATTCTATTTTTTAAAATAACCCCACCTGCTAAGAATAAAGGCTAAACTGATATGAATAATCGTAGAAAAAAAAAATCTTCCTTTCACTATTTAAATCGAGGAAACAAACAAAAACTTAAGAAATTATTTTTTGTGTTTTAAAGATTTTAAAGAAGGGAAAAGTTTTATGTATTACATTGATAAAAACAAAGTGTATATATATAAGAATAAAAGCTAAACAGATATGAAGAATTCTAGAAAAAAAATCTTCCTTTCACTATTTAAATCGAGGAAAAAGGGAATTTTTTTGTGTATTACATTGATAAAAATAAAGTATATATAATTTCTTTTTATCAGCATTCACACATGGGAAAATGTCAAAAACAGAAGGGAGTACATCACCTGAGATGCATAATTTCAAAATGATGATCAGATGCTTAGCAATTTACTCATCGAACAACGAAAAATCACAAATAATGATTTTGGATGCAATTTTCCCCGACAATTTTTTCGGTGAAAGTAACATTTTTATGGATTTATACAATAATTTAAAAATACATTGTTAAGTAAATGAAGGACAAACATCAGTAGTGCATGTAAATGTTTCTTCGTTTAGAATCGACAGACAATAAAATAAACAAAGAAGATATATTTTAATTGTGACTTATGTTGCGCGGACTCTCTAAAATGTTATTGTACTCGTGTTGGTCCACCAAAAATACACCACTTTTGTAGAATCTGATACGCATACAACAATATTCTCAGAGAATCTAAGGATCATAGATTGTGGCTCTTGCATATAATGGGAAAAGTTCTTTAATGGACTCCTAATGCAGCTGTCAGCTCTTGCATATTATTTCTGCTTATGTTGAAGTGATCAGGTCTTCTTTGGTTTTCAACAATTTCATTGATTGAAGATGCATGCCATGGTAGCCTCATATAATCGACTGGAATTTTGATCGCTTGAAATGCTGAGCTAATTTATCCAAACCAGTTTTGGTTTGTTTTAGTGTGCATATTTTCACAAGCATATGTAGAAGTTATCGTGCTTATTCTGAATACTTGTTTGCAGAAAATAAATCTAAATTTTAGAAGACAACACGTAAAATAATCAAATCTTGCACAACGTAATGCATTAACTTATCAAAACTCTTTACTCAAGAATCACTACAACTTTTATACAACTAAAATTGCATGCGTGTTAATGTAACTAACACATAAATGATGATTATAACCAAAAATTTGAAAATTCAGAACACGACACATAAAAAAATAAACATGAAAAGATCGAAATGTCGATTAAAAAACGGGAATTAAAAAATTAAAAAACAAACTTTATGTATCAAATCAGGCACAGTTGAGGCTATGGTGATTTTCCAAAATTTGTTTTACGTAATTTTGTCCGACTCTTCTCTGTTTTTCTTTCTTCTGTGACTTTTTCTTCTTTTAACATCTTACTTTTTGTTTCTTTTTATAATAATATCATGTGATTAGTATAGGGGGAAAGTGGTTATATTATAGTGGGGAAATGGTTATATTATAGCGGGTAAGTGGGGAGGATTTGTGAATGGAGATGGGAAGTTGAGTGTTGGAACGTGGGGATTATTTTGAAGGAGTGGGAAAACTGAAAGAAGCTGAGAAAGAAGTTAATTCTAGGACAATTCGTTTGCCAGTAATGCTCTATTATAGGATTTTAGAATTTATTTATTTTATTTTAAATTTTAGCAATAACAAACTGCTTTTAGCAGTAACAAACTGCTTTAACTACTTTGTCCTAACAAATAAAACGTGGCAGACTATGCTGTTGACAAATGGCTAATTTCTATGGCAGACTATCTTCCTTTTAAGTATAGATAGATTCCTGAATGCTTATTCACTTGTGGTGGT